>NIPQ01044763.1:0-10547 GCA_002806875.1 Lepidotrigona ventralis hoosana | reverse complement strand
GATCCGCGCGGCGTTCGAATCGACTAGTTTCTTTCTTTTGTCGGTCGGTCGATCGAGCGAGCGCACGGAGACGCTGGCAAAGATAAATTGCTTTCGGGCAGCTCAATCACCGGGAACCTGGCAAGAACCGACTTCTCTCTCCACTGACGTGCAATAGAAATAGTCAATGCCTCGGTAAACTATATATTTCTCCGCGCGTTTTCTCTCCTCGCCGTGCGAGAAATTAGGCCTCTGCCATTGCCTGCAAATTAATCGTCGACTTCTCTCTCCACTGACGTGCAATAGAAATAGTCAATGCCTCGGTAAACTATATATTTCTCCGCGCGTTTTCTCTCCTCGCCGTGCGAGAAATTAGGCCTCTGCCATTGCCTGCAAATTAATCGTCCTGCGAGCCTTCTGATTCACGAGCAGTCGAACATCTGCGCTAATAAAGCAACGAGTCTCGAACGACTTTGAGTTTCTCAGACACATCGACAGATTCGACTGTTTGCCGTCTGATTAAATTTATCATCGTTTTCGAAATTAGTTGCGCTTTGATAAATATATTTCACCGCGTCTAAAAAATGTCGTCGCGACATGGCGTTCACGACGATAATCGTTGCGGGATTTTCACGCGAACTTTTTCACGTTGGAATGCATGCTCGGAATAAGTCAGCTGTTATGTCAGTCAGTGCACAGTATTTTCGTCGGGTTTACGTTTCACAAGCTCGATTCGGCGAAATGCGTATACGCCTACTCGCATACGTACATATGCGTGTGTATGTGTTTTGCGTACTCCCTAAAGACGCAATCGCGGGGGAACGCGATTTTACTGGCCATTGCGAAATGCAAATCCATGGCGCCAGTTTCATTGCTTGGCCGCGTTACGTCATCCGGCGCGTCGTCCTCTGAATTTTTTTGCTTTATCCTTTTGCATCGATTTCGGCTGTGTTCGCATTCTTTCGCGTTGTCCACACACGCTCTGATAACCCAGTAATTACATCAGCCGTGTTACGTTACATACGTCACTTACGCGGGAGAACGATTTTTGTTTTCTTTTGTCGCTCGACCAGTGACGAAATGAAACTGAAATGGAAGGCGTAGGTACAACTTTTGTAGAATTTCTTAGAAACGACAAATAGCCCGAGTAACCCTACTAAATTAATAATTCTCGATTCGCAGAAACGGCAGCAATTTTCTCGCGTGTGGGACAGCGATACCTTGAACCGGAAATGTCGCAAGGAATATACGAATACGAGGGTCGAGCGCGAAAGCGCCATTCACGACGAATATCGCGAATAACTCTGATTAACCAGACGTGTTCACCTATAATGCTAATAATATTCCATCCGTTTTTCATCGATTTGCAAAAACCGGACTCGCTTCCACTCGTCGTTTATTAAGATTTCTCGATCCACGAGCTCGATCCACGATCTCGATGGAATTTACGAGATCGAGCGATTAACATACTCGTTTAATAAAAAAAAAAAAAAAATAATATCAACACGACACGCGTTGAAAGGAACTCGACGAGAGAAGCGTCCTTTCAGAGTAAGCCGACGATTGTTTGTTCGTCGGATTTTTCCACGACGCGTGCAGCGCGTAGTTTGAAGAGGCATTCAGCGCTGAATTATCAGAGCGAGTCGTCGCTTTCCGATGCGACGGAGCGCAGCCGGTTGCAAACGACAGAAAGCAGATTCGTCTACAATGGCCCGGGGCGACGAAACAATCGCCGTGTCCCCCTCCTGCCCGAGTTCCTCGAGAAAGCGAGGAAGTCGCGCACAATGAAACAAAAAGAAGAATAACCTCACTCGCGGCGTCCCGGAAGTGCGAGCCGGTCGTGCCTCATTACCGCGTGCGTTTCCCGTGCAACGACTAATTGCAACGCTCTTCTCCCTCTTCCCCCTCTTCCTTCTCCCCACCGATCCTTCCCTCTTTCTCTTTCGACGCTGTCTCTTTCCAACGATCGCTGCATTCCCTACCCTCGTCATTTTCTCTCTCCTTTTGTTTCCCGGTCGCTGTTTTCCGCTCATTTTCCCTTTCACCGAACGCGAACCACGGGAAGCGGCAGGAACAAATCGTCCGTTCGTAACGAGGACCTCCGTTCAGACGGAGGTCGGCCATGGATGAAATCGATTTGACTCGCGCGATCCTTCCCCGGGATTCTCCGGGTCCCGCCTGATCTTCGAACGTGATATCCTCGAAAATGAAAGCATCGGGGGCTCGCAGGAGCAGTCCCCCCGATCGGGGGAGAATACAAATGACACGATAACGAGGGGAGAGGGGGGGAGGAAGTAGGCGCCTACCGGGTTACAAGATCCACGCGACGATGGTTCCTCCGCTGAATTGGTCAATCAATTGGTGCAAAGAAGACAAGGCTGCGCCGCGCCTCGTTGCGAATACCCAGTTACCGACTCCAATAATAGTTTTCTCCAGTCTTTCGCCTCCCACTCTTTCGCTATTTCCGCAACCCCCTTTTTCGACCTCTATAAATACCATCACCTGACCCAGTTTTCTTTTGGGCGAACGGAATCGGAGACGTTTGCCATAAACCAAAATTATCGCATGACGCCGTGTGGCCCGGCTGGCTAGATAATACCGGCTGTATCGTAGCGTAACGCACGAAGCAGATCTCGCGAAGGTCGCCCTACGTCCGACGATTCACTCGACGAATGTTAGGCACGGCGATGCTTCGAAAGCTGGTGTATGGTTACCGAATCACTGTCGTCTCACAGTTTTCATTTTTTTTTTTTTAACTCGCTGCGACGAGTTTAGAACAAAACGCAGACAGAACAGAACGCAAACGTCGTGCCTTTGTTCCTTTTTTTTTTTTTTTTTTTTTTTCAGAAGGAATTTTTAGTCTTTCGCAATCGTCACGCATCCTCAGGCGCCACACGAAATAATATCCCGACGAGGGGCTGCACAGTCAATTGTTGTTTCTGCCAAAAGCTCCACGTCCTCGATCCTTTCTCCGATCGGCCATCGATCCTGACGGACACCTCTGGCATCGCAATTTGCCGTTTGATGGCCCATTGTGCGTCGGCTGAGACGTGAAAGACGTGAATGACGGATAGAATCTGACACACTCGCGCCAGTTAGTCACCGAAATAATCGCGTCGGAGGAAGCGTAGGGAAGTTTGCAACTACGATCGAGCTGCTAGTTTCGGCAAATTGGGGGGAGGGGGTGGAAAGTTGTAAACGTTTGTTCGTGGCGGATCGTCTGGTGGTCGAGAGAGGCTACCGCGGGGTCGTTGTTCCGACATTTATTGTGCTACCTCCCTCGTTCTCCCCTCGTTCCACTCTGTCCTTTTACCTCCCCTTTCTCGTTTCCCATCCTCTCGCGTACTCCTCTCTCGCCACGCTCAACCGCTCCCTTCTCCTCCATCTATGTAATTGCGCGTGCAGCGTCACTCGGTGAGATCGTTGTCGCCGATATTTTCGCCATTCCGCTTCCTTCGTTTCGTCTTCGGGCTGCGATGCACGTACGCGTGTTCATCGAAGGAGAGAAAAGAGATTGGAACAGCTCGAGGAAACGAGGACAACGAAACTCGAAGATCGTCGATTCAATGGGAAAGGGATCTTCAAGCATCGGTTCCTAGTGACGAGTTAGTTGGCTTTTACTCGCGGCGGCTCTCTTTGACCTTTCGTTTCTTTCGCGAAATTCTGCGTGGGCAGCGGCGCGCATCTTTCGACTCCACGAGCCGTGCGAGTTCTACGGGTATCTCGTATCTCGAGGAAGTGCGCTTTTGATATTAAATGGCCATCGTTCGTGAGAACGTAGGTGGAAAATCGCGAAACAAGCGTCGAAGCTCGTGCATATAACGTAAATCAGTTTACTCCTGGCGAGAGCCGGAGATATTCCTGCAAATTAAAGCAAAATAACGTCGAGGTGATGTAAAATGCACGAGCTGTAGATTCAGGAAGCGATTCAACGACGCCAGCCGATTTTTTACGAACTCGTGCTCGTAAATCACAGCTTGATTAAACACGATTGAGAGGGCGAACGATTTAATTCCGTTCGATTGAATTCCAACTAACGTCGAGGCCTGTACGGATTTCAGCCCGGGTTAAAAACTCGTTCAATTCGTCAGACACGCCCGCATGTATCTGCTCGTGTTCTCGCGTAAAAGGTCAGCGTAATCGATACGTCTCAGCAGCATTATCTGAAGTCACTCTTTCCAACCCTCTGCCCCCCTTTCCCGGCGACAAATCGCGTTATTTCTCTACACTGACGTCTATTGCTCGTTTCTCGTAGCCTATTATTTCGCTATTTTGCGGGGCAAAGTTCAATTACACGCGCAGTTATTGGATTTATTGTACGCTGTACGTCGTTTCTTTTTACGAAGAGATCGAAAAGTTCTCAAAGTTGCAAGATGTATTAGGTATGTACTCGAAGGCTAGTTGTCCCTCGTGGGACTAAATCGCGAGTCCAATCGCTCGTCCCGCGGGACCTACGCGACGCTATCGTATCGATCTCCGGATAGATACGAGATATCGAACGAAGGGAGTGCTCTGTCCTGACCCGATTCTATCGTTACAGGCGTGCAAAGACACGGGCCACCCACACCTGTGAAATTCCAGCACAATCTTGCCTAGTATCGACGCTTGACTCGCGGCTACCATGTAAAATCCGTTGATTTCCTGCAGTTTGCCTGCAAAATAAAAATGACATAGTACGCAACGTGTAGATAGGTTACATTCAACAAAATTTAAATATGCGAGTACTAGTCGTGTTAGTAAATATGCGAGTACTAGTAAACGAACGTAAAGAAGAAGATTCGAAAAGAGTTCAGTGAAATAATCTACACGTGTGTGTAGAAAAATTCTGTTAATGTTATACACAAAAGGATGCAGTGAAGCAGCATAATTGTGCCAGTAATGATGAATATATAATAGCTTAATAATAGCTTTGTAAAACAAGATGATGTAGTAATCTATTTTAAAGAGCGAAGCTTCTGTTTTGATAGTTGCGAGTTCATCTCTCTTTTTTAGGAGGACATATTTTCGAAAGTTGTAAAAATTCAAACGTGTGCAGAAATATAAAAAAATTTATTTTCGTGATGACTAGATGATTCACCGTCATTTTGATGATTGAAGCTTGATCCTTCGCTAAAACTTGCTGTTTACAATTTTTCCTTTACTATTTTATTGGACGAACGACAAAAATTCGAAAATCCCAACGTTTCGTTTCACATCTAACTCCAATGTTCGAAATTCGATAGAATGGTGGAGAAAAAAATCGTGCAGCGAGTTTTAAGAGGACGTTGTAAGAAAAGATTTCAATCTTCAAGGCCATGCTGGATTCAGTCGTAAGAAAAATTTCTTAATCACACGTCGTTTGAATTTTGACAATATTCGAGAAATATTCTTCAATCAAAGAACAAATTCACGACTGTTAAAGTGCAACTTTCATGCTTCGAAATGATCTTTTTTTCACAAAGTTCTATTCGTTTAAATTCTTCGTCACTGACGTGCTCTTCACTTTCACATGATTTCCCAAGATTATCACGCAGAGTTCAGTCTAACGAGGTAGAAAAGGGCGATGCTATCAGCTCGTTCACCTTCCAACGCGTCTGTAAGAGAATCATTCCTTCGCCTGACACGTTCGTGTAAAGTCAACAGCGCGACGTCTGTTTCGTAACGGATCTGTGTGTAACAGGTCTGGTGCTTCTGGTTATGAAATCGGCCGTGTCCCATCCTCTCGTTACACTTTGCAATACAAACGATTTATCATTAAACGCAGAGAAAGAAGAATGAAGTTCTCGACGAGAGAAATGGTGGACAGAGGCCGGTGAGGCGGAACGAAACGGAGCCGAAAGCACGGCGCGACGAGCGTTGCGCTTGTAGCGGAAACAGTTACGGCCTTGACTCGTTAATTAAATTCAGCATACATATTCATTCATTCGCTCGGAGGAAGTCCATAGAGGTAGCGTCATCGTTGCGCTACTAGTTGCTAGTTTCATTACGAACGAACGTTGGGTGGGAAGAGAGTTCCAGTTTTCGTTTAGACTTATCGTTTTCTGCGTGCCCGAACGCGCCCATATTCGACGATTTCCAGCGCCGTTCGTTCCAAAAACGGCGGACAATTCCGTGTCGCGAGCCCTTTTATGGCCGGGTCAGACGCGGTTACGCTTCGTTTACTGTTTTTCCCTTCTTATCGGCTCTGGCTGGATGTTTTTCCCCAGACACAAAATATGAAACAGCGATCGATCGACCGCGCCATTTTTAACTTGTTGGGCACTTGTTGAGCGCGACTCGCGACGGAATTTTCGTCTCCGTTTCGAAAGCGAAAGACAGGGAAGGAAACGAGGACAGAAAGCGGCACGGATCCTTTCACAATCAACGACGCGAACGTTCAAACGAAACGAAATTCGCTGGAATGCAGCGAAGATTCGACGATTCTCGTTCAACGAGAGGTCGACCAATCGGGGATAAGTGGATCGAAAAAAGGGAACGCAGACGGTCGCCTGATAAACGATACGCATCTACGCGCGCTGCCTGCGCAATTACGAGACCGCGTACTGCTACACGCCCCCGAGAAACGTCAGATAAACGCTTAATCACGCGAGTTATTTGAACGCTTGAAATTCGAGGCCTATTTAGGCGCGCGACGTCGTGCTCTTCCTCCCTGACGGCCCCTCTTGAGACGCTGCTAGCTGCTAGTAGCTTTGCTTGGCTAGAATATTTCGACAATGTCTAGCATCAGCCTTCGGCAGCGTGACATTTCCCAGCGTGACAGTATTGTCAACGTTCCCTTAGTTTCTTATTTCGTTACGTAACAATTACGAGGAATAATCGCGTGGGCCAATTTCGCTGTTTGCTACCGGCCTAATAAGAAAGGTCGACCAACTATACGAACGAATTGACCTCCATTGTTGCGACATTTACAGCGGCTTGCTGCTCGGAAGGAGGACTCGTTAGCTCGTGTACTCGCAGATAATACCGGGACAGGCATTTAAAACGTTCGTTTTATCGTAGCATCGGCCTTTTTCTCACGGCTCTGTTTCGCTGGAAACGGTCGGCGACGGCCGATCGTTCGACGACCCCTGGCTTGCTCGTTGAATGCGTAATTTTTAATTATCTGACGAAGGAGCACTTCCTTCGATATATATAATCCGATTCTCGTCCCGGGAGGAAAGGCTTTGCAATCTGATTCTGGATCTGGACGCGAACGCGGCGAACCATGCAAACGGATTAAGCTGAGTTAAAGGCGTCGCGTCTGTGAGTCAGTGCTTATTTTAGAACAATTAAGGACCGGCGACAGCTCGAACCAGCTCGCGCATTAACCATGACGAAAGGTTCCAGCGTGACGACTGCACTTGGCGACCGCGGCGGCTGTTACTGCGGTCTCCGGCCGGTTGCATAATTCGCGCGGCAGCAACCGAGAGGCGTTATATGTATTTCGAGGGGAATTCGAGCGGCTCTCCGGTTTGGGAAAGTCGATTAAAAGCGCGCCGAGAGACAATCCGGGCAGCGAGCGCCGCGTTTAAATGGAAACGCAACAGGTAGAAGCCAGCCGATTTGCATATCTCTCACCTTCCTGCCGCCACCGTGCAAGGAAATGAATTCACGCGCGGAGATACAATCCGCGTCTAATCTTTCCTGAGTTTTCAAACGCGGTCGCCTCGGCTCGTTTCCACTCGTTTCAATCGCTTGGTTTGCCTTGGTTGGCCTCTTTCGCTTGATTTCCATCAAACTCTGAGTTTTCAATCTCTTTGTTTCTCTTAGTTTTTCTTTTCTTCTTTCCCCCCCTCCCCCCCTGATGGATAAAACCGTAGACTGGGGGCGGTTCTCGTTAATCGAATCCACGGGGCGGCACCTCGTGGCTTTGATTTCCCAGCAATCGTTTGAAGATTCGCTGGGAGAAGAAACGGCGCGGCGCGGCGCTTAATCGACCGAGGAATCAAAGGGAGAGAGCGTTTCGTACCGAGCTAGGCTGGTTCTCGCAACTTTCGCGAGCTTGTGCTTCGCTCCGAGGGTGACTCGACAATGCTTCAACTCACCAAACAGGGGGAGAGAAAGAGAGAGAATGGTTGAGAACCGCAACGAGTTACAAGTATGGATGCATCTCAGCCACGACTCAATCTCAATCTCAATCTCAATCTCTCGCTGCAGGTGCCCTTTTAAATTTTCACAGAATTCGCCGAAACACGAAACGTCACAATGGCACATGTATATAATGGTTAATCGAATTGGTGACGCGAGACATTTCAATTATTACTCGCGATAGGTTAAATCCATCCATCCCTGGACTCGTGCTCGATGGCGCTCGTCCTTGTTGACAGAGAGCAGGGGCTACGCGTCCTTTTTAGTCCTCTCTTTTTCTTCCCTCTCAATGGCCCACATTTCTCCGCACAATCGCAAAGAGGCACAGAGGGTGGTTGCGTTCCCCGAAAAAAACCCCTCGGTTTTTCGCGCAGGAGCTCGCTGAAGGAAGAAAAGGGGTGGAGGGTCCCCTTTGAGCGATGTATGTACCGGTTCGCGCGGCATTGTCACCGTTCTCATGCTCGTTCCCGTGCATGCTGCCATTATTATATCACAATATTATATCGCGACTTCCGTCGAGGATCGTTTGTGCTGCTCGGCAAAGGGGTGTTATGTGTAGCCACGTGCGCCGCGGTTTTGTCTCCTTATTAAGCGTTTACCCCGGTGGAGCAGCTCTCTCTCGCTCGCGTTCTCTCCTCCCTTTGCCTCCGTTTGCACAGACCGCACGTGCTCCCCTGCCGCTTTTCAATATTTACGTGTATATGTTACGTGCAACGACGAGATAATCTTAATCCCTCGCTTAAGGAGTTCTAGTATTTTAAAAGAAAACAAATCCGGCCCGTGATCCAGCGACAATCCAAAGCACTCGGCCGGTGAAAGGATTTACGCAGTGGGAAAGCACGGTGTTAACCCGGAGGAAGAGTAGTCCATCCATCGTCCCTGGAATTATCGAGAGCGCTCGACGAGGTTTACGTTATCGGCACGTTACACACGTTCGGAACGAATTGCTTGGTCAGCTGTTGACATTGTGCTCCGTGCCTCGTGCGAACAGTCGCGGTTCGCTTGATACGCGACGATAACGAACATTCTGTATACCGAGCCGCGCGTGCAATTTAACGCGGCGATATTCGCTGCGTCGAGAATGTCGAGCGAAACTCGGGCANTGTCCCTTTTTTTTTTTTTTTTTTTTCTTTTCTCGTTACGTCGAACGACGTTGCTTTCCAACTTGAACCAAAAACTATCGTCTGAAGCTGAAAGAACGTTTAATCAACTTGCAAATTTCGTAAAATATACGAATTGCCATGCTCGAAGGCTTTCATTAAATCGAGTTAGATTAGATTTTTCAGCACTGTCGTCTGAAGTTCAATTCTAACCAACGTGTATTTTGCAAATTTCGTAAAATATACGGCGCGTCATTGATTTAGCATTGAACGACGAACAAATGTGAAGCAAAGCAAACGCGAATTACCATGCTCGAAGGCCAGTTATCCAGTTATCGAGGTGGACACGGTTGAGTGAGGTTTTTCAGTAAAAGGATTCCCCGGGGCGTCGTTCGTTCTCCTCGCCTACAGAGAGAAGCACGGTGATAAATTTTCGGCTAAGAAGCAGCCTTAATGACAGTGGCTCGGCTCTTCGAGTGGCAATTTCGCCGGCTCTCCGACTCTCTCTCTCTCTCTCTCTCTCTCTCTCTCTCTCTCGGTTCGATGCCAAGGGTAGCGTGCAATTGATTCGATCGGAGAGCATTCCTCGAAGCGGGCGACACAGGTGCCGCGTGCAATATCAATGCGATCCACGCCTAATTATTTAAATTACCCGCCGCCTTATAGAATTCTTGATCGGCCGGTTTCGAGCGTGTGTTCCTCCTTATTTTTTTTTTTTTCCTTCACATTGTGTTCGAGCGAACATTTGTCGCAAAGCGTTCGTATTCGTCGTGCAGCTCGATTTTTATACCGGTACGTCGTCGGCAAGGAATTCTCTCGAAACACGCGCGTTTCTCTGATATTATTTCGCTCTCGATTTACACTCGGCTGTATTTACTCGGGGCTGCAGACGCGGCCCAACCGAAATAGATTCACTGACGACCGCCTCGTGCCACGAGGAGAAACGGCCGAAAAGCGGCTGGATTCTGTTCCCTCATCGGCAACTTCCTCTGCTCGATTACATTTCGAGTGTTGCTGTTACGCCAGAAAAACACGCTCACCCTCCCGCGACGCGGCGGGTTTCGAAATAACAGCTCGGCGCCGGTCTCCAGATTCGCGTAATTTCGCACTTCTCTCGTCCTTCGATTCTTCGCAGGTTCAATCCAAGCGGAGAATAGGCAGAGAGCAATTAAATGCGATGAGTTTCGATTTTTTAATCTGCGATCTATATACCGGGAATAAAGAATTATCGTTAAATATTAGCCATTAGATTGATTACACGTCGATGTTGGGTATTTTAGTATCTTTACGCGGTGCGCGTTTCCGGTCACTGGCATGAGCAATAAAGCGACCTGGAGAAGACGTCGTTTTTCTTGTTAGTGTGTCACCGTGCCACTCCTAGCGGTACACCGCGTGCACACACACACACACACACACACACAC
>NIPQ01044759.1:0-10642 GCA_002806875.1 Lepidotrigona ventralis hoosana | reverse complement strand
TTTTTACCATCGACAAATCGAGCAATCGAACGCCAACAACACCGAGAGAAACAAAAAGAGAGAAAGAGAGAGAAAAAGAAAGAAAGAGAGAGAAAGGAAGAAAGAGAGAGAGAGAGAGAGAGAGAGAGATCCGCGAAACGTGAAAACTCGCCGGAACCTGGAGGATCACAGAGCCTGCAAGAGGACTACAAGGGAGATGTCGGTCAGTTGGATCTGGATCGTTCAATGGTGGTGATCGAGGAAGAACGAGAAGACCCAGAATACTCGAGACGCGAGGAAAAAGCACGCAAGATGAGTGACAACGTGCGCGACATTGACAGCTGACAGCGCGCGAGGAATTCCTCTTCGTCTCTCCCTGTAGCCGCTCTCTCGGTGTTACGCGCGACGCTCCTTTCCTCGTCCTGTGTCTCTCCTCCTCGTCTTCTCCTCGGATCCCAATATCCCCGACGAGGCGTGTTGTTTCCCTTCTTGCTCCATCCACACAGGCTCGCTCCCTTCGTTCCACATCTTCTTCTTTTTCTTCTCCTCCTCCTCTTCCTCCTTCTTCTTCTTCTTTTTCTTCTTCTTCTTCTTCTTCTTCTTCTTCTTCTTCGCGTCATTCTCCTCCGCCCGTAACTTCGCCGCCCCCACCAGTAAGCAACCGCGCCGCGAAGTGCCGAACGATGAACTCGGGCAACAGTGTGCCATATTTTGTGATCTTTTTACCTAGCTCCTACCACCGCGTTTTAACTGTGATCCACCTACTCTAGAGAAACCGTGCACGAGAGGTAAGGAGACATATCTCTAATTCTAATCGCGGAGCTGCGTATTAGCCTAACGCGTAGTCGGACTTGAGAAGCACGTTCCTGCATGTTTCTGCGCGTGATTCTTTTTTTTTTTCGGTGCATCGCCACCATACTTTCGTACAAACTCGACGTGTATGAAGATCACGCACAGGCGAGGAGGGACACGCTTCGTCCAGTCGAATATCTCGAGATGCTGACACTTGGAGGAAGTCCCCCGATTCAACCCAGTTGCGAGCTTTTTATTCTTGCCTCGTATTCGTTTCGAGAACTTCAGATTCCCCTAAAGAACGCGCGTCGAAATTATCGGCGTGCTCGTTGGTGAACAACCAGTTCTTAATAGTTTCGATACACGTTCATTGGAGAAAAGATTGTAACAGGGTTGTAACAGTTGACCAGAGATCAGTGGATGGCGGGGCGACCAATATTCCCGATCGTTCGATTGTTGTTCGCACTACTGGAAACCCGACTCGAAAGAAAAGGAGAAGAGAACCTTTGCAGAAAGAAACTGCGAAAAGACGATCTCTCGCCGGCCATCCGCATGCGTCTCCTCGTTCTGTCCGAGAGCAAACAACCGATTCCGTCAGAGCCGTCCTTCCGCGGAATCGCGCACGCCGGCGCACGCATTCCAGAACGAGGACGACGCGCTCCTTCGAGCGCGAAACACCGCCAACTGGATCGACTCGAAGTCAACGTATCTCGCGGGAGAAAGATCCTTTCGTCGTCGTCGTCCCCCAACACACACAGGGACGGGAGAGAAACGTGTACGCTTCTGGCAGTGCCAGCGTTCCACGCTGCCGCTCTCTCTCTCTCTCTTTCTCTCTCTCTCTCTCTCTCTTTCTCGAAATCGAAATCGAACGCACACCACAGCTCCCGTTTCTCCCGTTTCTTGTTTCTCGTTTCTCGCCGGTGATACAAAGAAAGTATTCATCTATCCGGTCGGTGATTCGATAATAAAGTTGGCCTTTTCGCACTAGGTCCTCTGTTCCCGATACGCTTTGTCTATTTTCTCGCTCTGAGAAACTCTCGTATTGCCGCTTCTGCGAGTTTTGAGATCGATCTTCGTTCGGATGAGAATGCTAGATTTCAAACTGAACTCGGTCGCTAGTGTTATTTCACAAAACGAGGAAATAATCGTGATGATTTCTTTTTCGGGGTGTAGCGAAGCTACATGAGCGAAGCGAGCCGAACCGCGACCTACTCCAACCGAGCGACTGATCCGAGCCTGTTGTACTGCAGAGATCCGACTCTTGCCAGAGCTGTGCGCGAGAAACGTGTCTCGAACGATTTCGTTCGCAGCATCCGCGCTCGCTTACGTTGCGGCCGGCATTTTTCGAGCCGCGGACCGCGAGGAAAGCGATTCTAAGATGGAGAAACACCGGCGTTCGCGCGTGATAGAAGGAGAGAGAGGGAGGCAGGGGGGAAGAAGGAGACAGAGAGAGAAGATAAACGCCGGGAGGAAGAGAGCAGATAAACGGAGAGAGAGATAGCGACGCGTATGCAGATCGCGGCGGAGCGTTCAAAGAAAAATACTTTTTACCCAAAGCAAAAACTCGACCCTTTGCTCGCGACAGCCGTGGGAAATTTTCGTTGGCGACGCGTGAAAACCAGGGGACCCGATTCGAAATCGCGCCCCGTTAGCAAAAACACATACACTCTCTCTCTCTCTCTCTCTCTCTCTCTCTTTTTCGAGTTCAACGACTCAGTAACCACGAGGTGGGACACACATTCTCTGGGTTTGAGAAATGTCAAGAAATGCAGGCATCGTCTCTCGCAGAGCGAGGATGAACGGAGGGAGAGAGAGAGAGAGAGAGAGAGAGAGTAAAGGAGGCAGAAGGGGGAGGGAGAGGAGGAGACGAATGCGAAAAGGGAAAGAGACGGAAAGCCGAGTGCAGCAGAGGCTCGGACAGATAGAAAAGGAGGAAAGGGAGAGAAACAGAGAGAGAGAGAGAGAGAGAGGCAGAAAGAACCGCGGAGAGCCACCAGACGTGGCAACGGCGCAAATGCAGAATGCACGCTGACATAAAACATACATATATGCAGGATGCAACGAGCAGCATCCACCGGCAGCCTTCTCTTCTAGGAGTACTGTAAACGCTACCACGACGTCGACGAGTCAGTCGACGCAACTTTACTCCGAGAAACGTCTGCGAACTCCCTTCAAAACATAGTCGCTGCGCCGCCTTCCTCTCGATACACGTTTCGCGGCGATCGATGTTTATCGCGGCCGAGGTATACAGGGTGTGTAACCACAACACGTGCATCGATGAACCGATTTTGTTGTTTCTTTTTTCCGTCGCAGTCACTCTCTAGACGTTGTTGTTGTTGTTGTTGTTGTTGTTATTATTATTGCTCGTCTTTCTCGACTTGTTCGAAAATTCATCTAGAAATTCACGTTGTTCCGCGAGACAACGCGTCACTGATGGAAACCGTTCTCCTGGAAGCTTCTTCGCAACGCGTAACACGTTAGGCGCGATTCGAGTTTATTTACACGCGGTCCGTAACCACGTGTTACAGAATACACACCCTGTATAGCGCGCGCGCGCGCCGCGAGAAACGAGGTCGTTGACACGCAGAGTTTGCAGATTTTTCAACCGTCCGAACGATCTCCTTAGCTCTAGTTGAAGAGCGGCTCGATATTTTCGGCTTCGGAACCCCTTTCTTTTATCTCCGGCCATGAACGCACGAAGGACCGAACGAAGAAGAGAGGGAGACGAAACGCATCTCGTGGCTGCTGAACCTGACCTCCGACAATACACGCCGGCGTCGGCGGCATTCCGTCCAAGCCTTCGCGCAACGCTCGGCCTCTCTCTCTCTCTTTCTCTCCCGAGTCATCGCGTGTTTCGTTATTAAAATAAATTAAACATCGCTGCGGACAGAGAGCGATCGTCGCGAGCCTTTCTTTCGATAGTTGAAACGCTTCGAGTTTTTAAACGAGTCCGTTCCCCGCTGCACTACATATTCGAGAGAAGGGAAAAAGAAAAAGGCGAGGGAAGAAAAGCACAACAACGAAACGGAACGAAATTTCATGAAAACTCGGCCCGACATCACAACACGGTTCGCCACGAAGGACATCAACTTCTTTCTGTCCTTCGGTCATGATTTGTACCGCTGTTACGCGAATGCTTCATGGTCGTCCCCAGTGTCGAGGATTCAGGCAATCGGTCGTACACTCGGTCAAGGTTGCGCGATTATCGGTACGTTAATACCTTGCTGATCCACTGTGCAAACGTTCCGGCGATACCGAGAGAGCTCGGACTTTTTATTGTCGACGAGCTGAAGCCATTCTCGTTCTCGTTCTCGTCGCTCATTCCGACATTCCGAAAACACACGTTTCGCCAAAATCGAGGTCAGCAATTTCGCAGACGATCGCGCGCAGTTGCGTTGCGAGAGAGATTCTTGTTTGCAAAAAAAATATTCAGCCCTGATGGGTCGCGGGTCGCGCTAAAGAGATAACTGAGCAAAACAAAGAGGCTCTCGGGAGGTGCAAAGAGGCTCGTTCGCGTTAAATACGCGGAGATAGCGGACGATGGCAGCGAACGAAAAGGCAGCGAGAACAGAGAAAGAAATTGTACTCCGCGAACTCTGGCAGTGGAACTGACCACGGACAAACCCGTTCATATTGTCTTACCTTCCCGCAGCCGCGACGTGTCTGCGCGTCGGCGTGTCGACTGTTGGCATACGTACGATATGATAAAAAAGAAAAAAAAAATGAGACAAGAAAAAAGAGACAGAGACAGAGAGAGAGAGAGAGAGAGAGAGGGGAAAAAAGAATATTCTCTGACGCGAACACAAGGTTACTGCCACGAGACGGTGATACGCACTCCACCCCACCAAGGCTGTTGCCGCGTTTCTCGAGATTACCTCTATTTGCACGATTCTGACTGAATATAACGATGGAAAATATCTTCGAGACCGTGGCTCTTGGAAAGTGGAAAATTTTCCAACGAATTGTGGGAGAAAGGATTTCGTGAAATCCCACAACGAACGCGCAACGGATTCTTCTCCTTCTTCTTCTTCTGTTCCGTCGTTTACGTGATTTTTATCGTTTTATAATAATTGATGCTTTCGATTTTTCGAGAATATTTTTGAGTAAATTTCAAGTAAAAGTTAATCTCTGGAGAGGCATTTTTTCGTGTAGAAACAGTAGTCTTTCTGCTCCAAAGACTTTTGTACTTTTTTTATAGCATTGGAACATTTTGTTATTAACTCGACTATCGTCACTGCATCATAATCAAGCGATAACAAAAGCATTTAAACAGTCATGATCTATTGTGAGCTATTTGCAACACTCAAAATGACTGTTCACGTTCTGTACTAATTATTCACTAAACATAAGTATATTGCAACTTTTACATACATTTCCAAACTGGTTCAAATTTTATCAGTTGTCGAAATGAAATTACAAAATGTTTCACGTAACACGAACAAAATATAAAAATTCTTCCACCGCTGTGCGCTCGAATTTTTAAAAATTCAGAAATTTGTGCTGGAAGTCTCTGTGCCCCAAAAAAAAACAAAAAAAAAAAAAACAGGAGGAGAAGATGCAAGTGAGAAGAGAATAAGTATCGTTTGAATACCCGAGTCGTATGCAAATCCACGCGCTTCGACTCAATTAATATCGCTTGGCGCACTTACAGGCGGCTTGTTCGGATCCGTAGCCTCCGAGATTCTGTGGTTCTGCAACAGGCAGTCGGTGTAGCGCGACCTAAAGAGCGCAAAAAGAAAGGGAAGAGAACAGCGGGATGAAAGAGAAGAGAGAGAGGAAAAAAGACGGGGAGAATCTAGCGCGTAATCCGACACGTTCTTACATGGATGCAGCTGGATCTTAAATTCAATACACGCGTACTTTTTACCAGCGACGACCAGCGACGCGGCATCGTTCGATAATTATTCCTTGGCGACGTAACGTTGATCGATCGCCAATCATGCAGCCCGATTAAAATAACCGCTCGGCCTAGAGAACGACCGATCCGGGGAGTCAATGGGGGAACCGTTAGTCGAGAAAGGATCTTGCCCGCTTCGAGTCGCATGCAAAACTAGATGACGCGATCCCGAGTGTGCATCCTCGCCACTGCACGCCACTGCCGATCCTGTCCTCGCTTATAATTCGCAAGAATGCGGAAACATTGACCGAGTATCTTCTTCTTCGAGTTCCGTGTAAAACGCGTCCTCCCTCTCTCTCTCTCTCTCTCTCTCTCTCTCTCTCTCTACGTGCGAATTTTTAAAGAAAACAAAGCGACAGTACCGAACGAGTATGCACGCGTTTATCGAGCTGATGCGATCGCGTATCCCGCGTATACCGTCGATCACTCGTCACCTCTTCCCGCTAATTCCAATCATCGGTAACTGTAAACCTCATCGACGGATCGGACTTTCAAGTGAAGGCGGGAATTTCGGCATTCGCGAGCCATCGTCGTGCAAACGGGCGAAAGTTTGAAACTCCGGGCCGAAAGAACGTGATCGATTGTGAACGTGGTGAGTGTGTTTTCCAGGGATATTTCTCAAACACACGTACATCCTCCTCCGCTGGCACCGAGTTAATTGAATATTACGGGGCGGGATGATTAACGATGTATTTGACAGATGACGAGAAAGTTCCCTGACAAAAGGTTCATCGGGATATCATAGTCCCATTGTTACATTATTCCCATCTTCTTTCCTTTCACCGACGCGACTTTTCACGCTCCCCGCGTGTCTGTGTACCTGCATGTTACACACGCGTATGTGTAACGCGTTACTGATAAAGAAGTGAAGTCTACTGAAATCCGGCACGACAGACTATCGTGTAGAAATTTACATATCTCAGACTCGCTCGCAGACGAGATACTCACTCTCTCTCTCTCTCTCTCTCTCTTTCTCGGATAATTTCTAAGATTATCGAGCCGAGTTGCGGTTTTGTTCGTCCGGGTACAGAATGTACACCGGCTTGTTTAATACCGTGTTCAATGCGTGTCTCCGAAAAACAAACGGCCATAAATAAGGCGGCAGAATTTCCACGTGGATTTGCTAATAAACATACCACCCATCGAGATGCCCGGTATATTTGTATGCAAATCGATTGTAATGCGAGGGAAGGTGCGGGGCGGTGGTAGGAGCGGGATAAAGAGTAGCAGAGTGTAAATGCACGGCTGCCGACGTCGGTTGTACGCAACACGTACACGTATAAACGTGTACATATGCACATTGAACACGCATGCGTGCGCGAGAGTGCATGCGTGCACGCACGATGACTCAGAAACGAGTCTACGCGACAATGGAAGCAGTAGTGGTAGTAACAGTAATAGTAGTAGTAGTAGTGGAAGATGATGATGAAGAAGACGATGACGACGGCGATGAGAATGATGACGACGATGACGAGGAACAAAAGTAGCAAGATGAAACGAAAATCGCGATCGTTTCTTTCGACCTACTGTTTCGCGTGATCGATGGCTACGTCGATTCGGCTTGTTCCACTACGACGCCAAACGGTCTGGCGCAGCGACACTCGCGCGTTACGCCAATCTTTCAAACTTTCGCTCCGACTTTTCGCCCCTCGTGAACGGTGTCCTGCCAATCTCGAGGGTGAAACCGCGCTCCGAAATGCGACGGAAGGATTTGACTCGAAAATCCTTTGACGAGGATCCGACGTCGTGAAAGAGACAAACGTTCTTCGCTCTCGATCAAAATCACCGCAAATCTGCCGGACTGCGGGGAAAAATTCGGACGTGATTTTTTTCCAGATAGTAAAGGCCAGGCCGGCGAACTATGATAAACAAATGAGACTTGGCAACGCGGCTCGCAACGCGACTGCAGCAGCCAAGGCCTGTCAGACTTTTCTCTCTCTTTGGTCCTCTCGCTTTTTCTCTTTTTCCGTCTTGTTCTCGCGACTGCGAAGAACTCCGTCTTCGTCTTTCTCTCATTCTACCCGAGTCTCTCGGTCTTTCTTTCTTTCTTTCTTTCTTTCTTTCTTTCTTTCTTTCTTTCTTTCTTTCTTTCCTTCTTTCTTTCTTTCTTTCCTTCTTTCTTTCTTTCTTTCTTTCTTTCTCTCCGCCGATGCCAGGATTTCCCTCTCCGCGGGTCCCGTTCTCGCCTTCTTGTTCATTGCCTCTCCCCTCTTCTACGCGGCACAGCGTGGTTCGCAGCCACGAGAAAGAGGAGGCTACGCCACTGTGGTGGGGCAAAAGGTGGAGGAGGAGAAAGAGGAAGAGGCACACAGAGACTCTTATTTGCTTCTTTCGTTATTCCTCTTATTTTCTTGCCCGCCTTCAGCAGCGGCACCTTCTTCTTTCATTGCTCTGCTTCTTCTTGAACCGAGCGCCGGAGCCACGCAACTTACGTTCCGTGGCTGCTCTTCAGCCCCTCGCGAGCGCGCCGTGCCCGACGCGCCACGCTGCTTTATTTTTATTACCATCTTCTCTCCCCCTTGGCCGAGTAACTACTCTCGCCTCTCCGCTCTCGTCTTTCCGTTCTTTCCCTCTCTAAAACCGCGCGCGCTTCTTCTTCCTTCCTTTCTTTCTTCCTTTTCGTTTCTTTCTTTTTCTTCTTCTTCTTCTTCTTCTTCTCCCGCCTCCTCTTTCTTTTTTCTTTATCTCCCTCCCGCGTGCCGCGGTTGTCTGTGGTCAGTACTTTCAAAAGAGGGATGGCGACGAGAACACGCTCTCGCGCCATCGCCTCGGCCTTCGCCGGACTGTTTCTTCTTTTTTCCATGCCTCTTTCTTTCCTTGCCTTCGTTTTTTCGTCGCTTTATTTACCCGCTGGACAATCCCACGCGCGAGCGCGCGAGGACGTTCAAACACGAAAATAATCAAGGCAGGTGTCGCGCTCGACTCTCGGCCGAACCGTAAAAATGCAAAGAAGGATAAACAACTCGGCAGAGACGACTGAAAGAAATCGCTTCGGACGGAAGTCTTGTTATCTTTCTCTGTACGCCGACATTCGTGACTCAACTTACGGCCTTACCACCTCTCTCTCTCTCTCTCTGTCTCTCTCGAATTTGGAAAATTCATAGCCACGGAAAACTGTAGGATAATAAAACCCGTTGGCAAAGTCTTTCAACTTTTCCCCGGCTGGGGAAAAACTGAAACACCGGAGATAAAAGACAAAGACTAAAGGAAAGTTGGCGTTATTTTTGCCCGACCTTTAATACCTCGGTCAACTCGCTGCAGCCGGCGGACTTTGAATGCGATATCTCGATTGTCCTGCATCGTGCTCGATATCGTTCGATACACTTTCTCCGTAGCCGCGAGATGCAACAACAACACGAGCGCTTCGTTCGAGCGGCGGATCGTCGTACTTCTTTGCATTTTCTACATACTTCTCCCGTCTCTCTTGCCTCTCTCTCTCTCCCTGTTTTTTCGTCTCTCTCCTCCGCGCGTGTGTCGTCACAAAAATGTCTCTCGCGTCTCTCGGACGCGAAACCACGCTCCGATCAAATGTAGCGCGTGATGTTATTTTCGAAGCCCGTATATTTCATACTTCTCCCTTTGCCCCGTGAAACTCGAACCTGTCCGGACAGAAAAGAGGTCTTGAGAGGCGCGCAGTTAATCCGATTGGAAAGTTTTCGTTGGGAAGCGCGCGGAATCCATCGAGTTTCGATGAAAATCAGCCTGACATTTTTTTTCCTTTTCTTTTCTTCTGCAACGAGCGAGAGAGTAGGAGAAAGAGAAGGAGAAGGAGGAGGAGGAGGAGGAGGAGGAGGAGAAGGAGGAGATGGCGAGTGAGAATCAAACCAGATAAAAGACGAGGAAATCGTCCGGTTCGATCTTCCGTTCCCGTTCGAGTTTCACCAACGACGAATGCGTGTATGCCTGTGCGTGAATGTCTTATCATGACGTCATTGATAAAGCGGCCATGATGGATAGGCAAAGTCTGCTCACAAAGAGACCCCGCCCTATTTTTTCTTCCCTGCCTCTAGCCGGACGCACTTTTAGCGCGCGCTTAAACTATGGCACTAACCTTCGCCGCGGCTCCACGCCCAAAATAATTTGTACGAGCCACTCTCGGAGAAAGATGGCGAGCGACTCCGACAAGCGAACCAGATTTCGAGCAGTCCAAATAAAAGATCGAATCGCGGCCCCGTAATTTTTCGTACCGTCTTATTTTCGTATACACTCGCCACGGAATCGCCACGAGATCCCCGCCGAAATTACGTAACGGGTTGCAACCGTGAACGTCACGCGTCGTCGGGACGATCAAGGAGAACGGCGCAACACGCCGAGAAAAGAAACGGTTCCTCGAATAAAATGATGATATTTCATCATTCCTCGCGAACCTTTTACGTCTGGCCTGACTAAATTACGAACAAACCGTTGGAATCGCGCCAAGTGCAAAAGTCCTCCGGAATCACCTCCGTCTACGAGAAAGAATGATTATTGAATTAACGAGAGAGGGTGCCCCCGCTCCCGCGATCACGTCACGCGAAGATCCATTGAATTCCACGTGTAATCTCTCTATATCCCGATAACTAAAATTACTCATGCGCTATCGATTTTCAGTGATAACTCTTTCTTTTTGTTTTTCTGTTTGTTTTTTTTTCTTTCTTTCTTTCTTTCTTTCTTTCTCCTACTTTTTCCGCAACTGGTCTATCTTTTCGGTTATCTGTTACACAATGGCGCTTCGTTACGTCGCGTCGGTCGCTCAAGTAGTGGTCATGACAACGGTGCGTAGACTCGCGGGCAGCCACGAAGGGAGAGTATTCGACCCGTCGTCCTTGTTTTCCAGCAAGTGGAAAAAACCGCGAGGATGACTCGGTTCGGTTCGGTTCGGAACCGTGGCAGACGTACTTCCTGATCGGCGTAACGGCGGTTTCTTTCCGTCGTCTCTGGTACCCTGGCTAGACCAGAATCCGCTCTTTTCTCTCTCTCTCTCTCTCTTTCTCT
>NIPQ01044751.1:0-10605 GCA_002806875.1 Lepidotrigona ventralis hoosana | reverse complement strand
ATATATATATACATATATACATACATATATACATATATATATATATATATATATATACATACATATATACATACATAAGTTATCCGTCATATATATATATTATATATGTATGTATGTTATGTATATATATTAGTTGGTTTGCAATATGCAGAAAAGCATTTCTTGCTATTTATTGACTTTATAATTTAATACACAAGAATTAATAGCGAAGTTCCATGTAATTTGTATATTTATTTTATAAATAAAGATCTTTTAAAATTTTACAAAATTATCGAAAGTACTTATATTTTACATTTCGCAATTCTGTCATTAGAAGCAATTTTATTGAAATAAAATGAAAAGTATAATACTATTGCAACTTCACGCGGGTACGATAAAATGTGTGAAGCATGTTTGTAAACCGATGTGTTTTCTCTTGATTGGCTCAACGTGTTATTACGTGTGCGAAACAGCGTGTGTTTGATTTAATAAAGTCATTGAATTGCAATGATGACAATATATTTTACTTAATAATTATGAAGTATAAAAAGTGTATGGTATATACTGGGAATATTTTATGCGGTAAAATTTTCGTTCATTTTGCTTTTATGTACTTCGACCTGTGTGAAACATAACCTACATTGAAAATAACACATTGTTCTAAACTTTTATAATTCAGGTTACGAACGAAATAACTTGTCGGATATTCAACATATACATTTTATCTTTGTGAATTAACACAAACAAAACTATGAGACCTAGTCAGAGAAGACAACAGGGTTTGCAATACGGCATTTATTTGCTAGGCATGCAAGCTCTAAACTATGGTATTGATAAAATTCCACCAATTACTTTAATTACAATTATTGCACAAGTGGGTAAATCATAATGTAATCTTTGCACGAATGAAGTTAATACATCAGAGTAATTGTTATTAAAAAAAAAATTATTTTATAGGTTTTATTGTATGTTGGTTTAATAAAAGTTCCATGGAATGCGGAAGAAGTATGCATTTCAGCAATAAAAATATTTAAATATCGTGATTGGAATTCTTTCTTAATATCAAATTTCGAACATGGTTCAGACATGCATTTGTATTATAACATGGTATCTTTAATCTTGAAAGGTTCATATTTAGAACCTATGTATGGAACGATAAATTTTGCTATTTTATTAGCTATTCTTTCATGCGGATGCAGTGCTATGTACGTAGGATTAGGATATGCTTTAATGCAATTAACTGGAGATTATGGATATTACACGCAATGCGCTATTGGATTCTCTGCTATTTTATTTGCATTAAAAGTAATTGTAGTTTGCGAGGAATATGATAGAATTCAAAATGTTGGAGGACTCAGAGTTTCTAGTAAAATTGCTGTATGGGTTGAACTAATTTTAATTCATCTTTTAGTTCCACAGTCTTCATTTATAGGACATTTAGGGGGTATTTTAGTTGGTTGTATATATTGTTATACTTTTATTGGTGAAATGATTGATAACATGATATATGCTGTAACTGGTACTCCTATTATACATGAAGAACAATTTTATAGAAGGCGCAGTTCATTATTTAGATGAATTGAAACTATAAATTTGAAATGATATTATTACTAGGAACTCTGATATTTATCCTAAAGACATTTATTTACAAGAAAAATTATATAGTTTCATATTGATGAGAACTTAAGTATCCAACAATCCATTTTAGAATTTGAACAAGAAGTTGAACATTTATGAATAATAAAACAGAATCTTTTTATTTTATTGTATAAATTTTTAAATTAATATACTAATTTTTCAATTAAACGATTATTAAAATTACTTATAAATTACATACATATTTTTATATACATTGTATATATATGTACATATAAAAAATTGTAAAGTTATATTTTAATTTGTTTCATATTGTAAATTTATTATAATATTCAAAATAATAAATTAATTTTCTACTAATTATTTGTTACATTATTAACATTCTATTTATAAACATCGATTGTATATATTTTTATGCATATGATACATGAATAAAATAAAAAAAACACATTACCTATACAACAAAACTTATTCATGCATATTTTCAGGTTGATGAAAATTATCAATCTGTAATATGATCATGTGTATCTTTCCTATAGTAAAATATAAATATAAAACAATTCAATGATCAATTCTTTTTTCAAATATTTTGTACAAAACTAATTTCAATTATTCACATAATAGGCATGATTAGCTTGACTTTAATATTTTATATAATTTGTACAATGTTACATGAGGTATTTTAGATTTTACTTCTGTGTTTAATAATGATGCCACTAAAAATATATTGAGATTAATAATAATAAGTATAAATCAGCATAAAAATATATGTATCAATAAAAAATTAAACTTACAGACTGTTTGGTAATCCATTTTATATGGAATGTCATAAAATACAAAATATGTGCACATTCTTCGTAGTAATGGTACATTTTCTTCAATGTCTTCATTTGTTAAATAAGACTTTATATGTGGTGTTAGCTCTAAAAAAAATTGTTGAATGTTGAAAGAAATAAACATTTAATATTAATTAAACAGATTTGGTACTTACCACGCTCCCAGTTATCCATAATATACGAAATATTTTGTTTAATTGCAAGTATACTTTCTGTACCAAGCAAAGGATTTTTATTTTCCATGTAAGATTTTTTTAACATTTGAGATGAAACAAGTTTTATTTGCCATATAGAAAAAGTATTCGGTTCTTTTCCTATAATTTCCATACTTTTTATTAAATTCACCCATAAAGGAAGGAGACTCACTTTATCTTTTACTACGCATTCATATACAATTATAGCAAATGAGTGTAGAAACTGTTTTTCAAATTCTGTCATTTCGGAATATTGTTGTCCCTCATATTTGCAGAAAGAACTTGTACTTTTTAAACTAGATAATCCTACAATTTCCATTTTTTCATTACAAGAATCTAATCGCTCATTCCAACTATTACTTATTCTTTCGGATGTATTGCTCGAGCTTTGTGATAGATATCCAGAACTATTTTTGGCTGAAGTACCACAAGATTGCACTTTTAAGTTGTTGGTTTTATCTTGTCTAGGCCATTGCAAAAAACATTTTACTATATTTAAAATAGTCTTATCGTTTGTAAACGAAGTTACACATTCGGGTCTAGCAGCCCATGCAATAACATTTTCCGTTGTTAAAGTCTGAGCGATTAAACTTCTAAAACCCTGGAAAAAAGCATTCAATTTCAATATATTTATATATTTTTAATATTGTAAAAAACTAAATGTTAATTACATGAGGATCCTCTATATACGGTAAACAACCAGCTCTCTGTTTAACGCTTAATGTTTTACATTTTTTAAGCATATTCTTGAGTTGTTGCCAGTTATGATCTTTCACAAAAATAATTTCCCAATATCGATCATCTTTCAATTCAATTTTTTTAATATTACATAATTGCGGTAGCAAGCATGGCGCTTGAAGTATTAAATCTTGCCCTTCTGCATCTTTCTCGGATTCAAATGTTAAATGCACTGTTGCATAACAATACTGACTACTATCAATATCTCTAGGTAAAATGACGCGTGGTTCAGCAGCTAATACATATAAATGTCGTAAAGCTTGTAAATGATACCTGTAATTAATAAGAACAATTATTAAAATAATAAATTTTTACAAATAAATTACACTAATATTAACCTGTTATCATTACTGTGTGTTGGAAATTTGGGGAATAGAGAAATTATAAGAGCAGCTACAGCACTAGGACTGTTAGAGAGAGTATATTTTCCTCCTCCAAGAAAAAGGAGACCAAGAGCCATATGCGTGGCTAAATGAGATCCATATGTAACAACGTTACTCGCAGGTCCCACACGAGTTCTTATGTGTCGACATATTCTCATAATCTATGTAATTTAATATAAATAAGTTAACGAACATAAGAACGAAATTAAATAATTCGTTAACTTACCTCTAAATTTCCTGTTCCCGCCATCACTGCAGCAGCAGAAAGTAAAGTAACGTTTAAACAAGTTTCGATAGTTGATTTCCCTGCTAGTTCGGCGATAGTTTTATGCGACAATGCCGTAAACATCTGGGCATAATTATATAAAGTTTTGAAAGCATTTCTATTAGCGGTCCCCGCAAATTTTAAACCCAAAGCCATGCAGGCGCCCGCAATGATATTGCAGTAAGCTTGGCTGTATTTTAATAGATATTAATTAGTATAATGAAAATAATAATTATTAACATATTATTCCATGTACTAACTTCATGGTTTCCAAATCTACATTTTGTCCTATTTCAGAGGTTGGCTTTTGTAATCTATATTTATAAACAATGTTAGGAACATGACTAGAAACCCAGGACTTTGTTGGTTCGATTTCATTCCAGAGAATAAGTGATTTTGCTAATATTCTCAATAATAAGAAATCAGGTCTTACAAAATCTAATAAGTATTGTGTATCAGGAGNTCTTACAAAATCTAATAAGTATTGTGTATCAGGAGCTTGCATCCATTCCGCTACAGCTTTATTCCCTGTATCAAAGTACATAAGACCTAGAGCTATAGTCGCTCCAGGACTTGTCACATCGATATTTATGGAATCACCTTCTCGTATTTGATAACTAAAATTGTAAAAAAAAAAAGATGTAAAAAGAAATTGTAGTTACAAAATTAAATACGAAATATATTCACCTAGGTGATTTATATTTGTCTTTCTGTGCTCCAGTAAAAGGCCTAACATGTCCTCCAACCATGTAGTAATGTAAAGTGTCTGGTATGTTAGCTAAATCTGGACCACCTCCACATCCTAATACTACCAAACCTAATGCAAGACCTGCTGCTAAAGAGTAAGATTCCCGATCTATACAATTTTTCATTTCTGGTCCTGGAGGTCTACCTTCAAATAATTTAATTACTTCAATAAAATCATGTGATTTATTAAATCACGAAATATAATTTTATATTAAGTATTACATATAATTATATTTAAGTAGTAATCCTAAAATTATAATATTTTATATTGAATAATTACCAATTTCTGATAATAAAGCGTGTGAAATATGTCTATGGGCAGTTCCTTGATATACTAAACCAACTCCCATCAATGCAGCAACCTGAACATTCTGTGGAACATTTAATTCGATACTTGTCGGAGGTAGCAGAGTTTCCACGTGAAGAGATAACAATTTAGTCATGGAAACATTCATTGTACCACGATGAGTTGCTGACAATCCTAACAGGAGTCCAACATTGGTAGCCTCGTGACATTCAACTAGATACTCATACATACTGTAAGGTGCTAAATTTTTCAGATGACCGTTTAAGCCAAGAGCCATCAAGAATCCCGAATGTTCAATACCAAATTCGCCTTGTTGTTGCTTATTGTACACTATCCATGTTGAATCAATATTAGATGCATCTGGATGAATACGAAGACCTGCAGCTACACCATTATGAAATAATGGCCATAAATTCATATTTGGAGGAACATCTATGTGAGCTAGCTCTACAGTGGTTCCTCGAGGAGGTGCTTTTCCTATATAAATATAAATATAAATATAAATATAAATATAAGTATATATATATATATATATATATATATATGTATATAACATTTTGTTAAAAATTTCTAAAAATATAAATGCTATCATTTGTACATACCAGTTAAGCAAAGTCGAGGAATTGGTAACTGTTCTGTAATAATAGGAGTTGAGGTTCTGAGTGTAAACATACCCCTAGCTACTGGAAGAGCCATTGTTCTTGTGCATAATGCATGTAAATGTTTCTCTTGTTCTTCTATAAATTCATGATCGCTTACATCTGGCCTCTGAACTATCGCTATTCTTACCGGTTTAGACGAATTTAGTAGTTTTCGAACTTCTGCTATTCTGTGATCTTTATTAAATCTTAACTTTAGCACCTATAATATCATAATTAATATATGTAACAAAAAATATTGTGTAAATATGTTTTATAATTATAAATGTCATTCATATATATAGATATATATATATATATATATACAGCATCATCAAATTCCATTCCATCATCTTGTTCAGGATCTTTAATCGAATAATTCTTTCCTTCATTTTCCAAGTGATTTGATGTTGATGATTTTAAATGTTCATCCAGTGCAGATAAATCTTGTCGATCTACTAATTCGTACACTTGCATTGGCCAATTCGATGGAGGACGTTCTCTACATCTGTACATTATATCTTTCAACAATAGTGATACACCAGGAGGTAATGTTTCAAGATCTTTTTTGTTCATACCTAAAAACAAAATATTTTTCAATTTTTAACTCACATTTAAAATTAGTAATGTTTTAAGTATTAAAAATTTACCTAATTCATGATATAATAATACTATTCTATCTATCGCAGTACATTCAATATTTTTACATATTTCTTTCTCGAATTTATTTCCGCTTTCTTGGAAATCTATACGACTTCCAGCTGGTATTATATGCTTTATAAATCTATCAACTTCTAACACGATAGATTCGTTTTCATTTGCTATAAGTGCCATTAAATAAATTACACTTTTCGTCTTAGGATTTACTTGACTTAAATAAGGGAATGGCGTTACTGCCATTCCATTTAATAGATTATTTAATGTTTCAAATATGTTCGGTGGTTTTAATGGAATATAATTCGGTATAATAATCTTCTGCAAATCCATTTCCTTCATTTGGGATACAACATTTTTTAAATAATAGACAGATGGAAAATCAAGAAAATAATGATGAGCGTATACATTAAATTTTAAATCCAAGCTTAATTGGTATAATAATTGTGCAAGCAGAGGTAAGCTTTCTGACATCATACAATTCAGCTTTAATTCTTCATATAAAAGATGCAAAGAAAGCAGAACAAGTGGAAAATATGGAAATAAAATAGACTGCGTATTTATTTTCCCTGCATTATTTGATTCTGTAATATGTGGCACTGAAACTTGAAATATATTAGACGTTTTCTGCAGGCCAAGTATATTTGAAATAAACATTTGAGAATTTCCACTTTTTATAAAATTTTTTGTGTATTTCCAGTCATCATTCGATCCAGAATTATTTGTTTTCTGCTTCTTTAACACCACTATAGGACTGTTGCGTTCACTAAGCTGATCTTTTTCATTCTTTTGAATTAATTGTAACTTTTCTACTTCATATCCTAATAACGTAAATAAAACTACCAGAAAAAGGTACCATTCTTGTTCTGGTGAAAAATCTTGAGGCCCAGGAGCATTTCGTGCCGCATACCACTTTACCAATAACTGCATCGCTAAATCTTTTTGTAAAACGCTTCTTAACGTTTGTAAACATTTAGTTACTGTAAAAGATATATAAAAAATAGTATTACATCGAACATATTAATATATATTCGAATATTTAGTATTACATCGAATATAATAATTACTATAAATGCTTACCTAAGGGAGAGGTACTGGACGTTGGCAATGTTATTCGAAAATAATTTTTACTTCCATATTCTAAAGTGATTTTATTTCCGACTGCTTCTTTTAAAACAAGAAAATTATTCTCTACTAAAGAATTTTCTAGTAAAATAGGTGGTTTTGCACAGTTACCACCTACAGGACTTAATAAATGCAATCCTTCTTCAAATTTAATATCATGAGAAGCGGCACAGTTTTGAGAAATCAATGAACTTCGTCGCGGGAATGGAGAACTTAATTTATGATTTATATTAGACAAAAAGTAGTTATATCCAGTTAGATTTGGAAGTATACCGGTTACGTGTAATTTTCCGATACAAATCACTCCCGAATATAACACCACTGCATTTGATAGGTCCATTATTGCTATTATATGTAAATTCTAAAATATAAGATAATTCGTTTTATACGTTATGTTTACTAACAATTAAATATAATTTAAAAATGTTAATAAATACTAACTGGTATATTAACAGCACCCTTAGCCACAATACTTGTTACCATGCCAAATATAATTTGTTGTTGCTTATTTGTTTTTTCAAGCCTTACTAAAGAAAGTTGAGATCTATGTGGAACTAAGTAACATAAATAGTTCTGCCCCACAAAGTCTGATGATAAAAAAACTTTTGATGCTCGACCGGATATACCATCCCTTAAAAAAATATTAATGTTATATTGTTTGAACATACTAAGTATATAACACACAGAAAGTAAAAATGAAAAAAATTTGTAAAATTTATATGAACATATAATACATACTTTAAAATTCCAATATTCTCAGTCCATACATGATCTAGACATATTTCTGGATATAAAGGTTTACTTGGTGAAATAACATCCTGCAATTGTATGTTGCTGCAACTACCAAGAGGACTATTTTGTGTGTGATTTAATAAAGAAGTCATCAGTGGATGCAACCTTGTATGATGAATGATTGAATTCGCAGATACACCAAGTAAAGGTGAGAAAGCAGAATGAGTAGGAGACTGACAACGTGAAATAGTTGCCATTGGACTCTGAGATCTTGAATGCTGCTGTTGTTGTTGAGAAGGTGATGGACCCCCTGAAGTAGTGGTTCGAGAACCAAATGGACTATTTGACATTCCTAGTCCCATATTATATTGTGGATTTGGTACCCCTGAAATACAAATATATTTTAATTAAAAATTTCAATTTTCCAAAATTGAATGACTTTTCTACATGACTTTATTATTCTTACCAAAAATACTTAAGTGTCCTTTATTTGTACTTTTATTACAGGAAAGATTGCTTCCAATATTTAAAGATGAAGCACTTGCTGATTGATTAACTATACTAGGCGTAATATCACTATTTCCACAAACCATTTGACACTCTTCTGTGGATGCTTTACGTATTTTATATACAGAATGTAATCCAGTCTTTGTATCATATATCACAGCTAAAGATGGTTCACAACTAGTAAATACAATTTGTTGATTTGACTCATACATATATGATATGTTTCCTATAAATATTAAATATCATATATTAAATATATTTTCTCATCTAAAGTGTTCTAAAAAGATTAATACAATTTATGATAGTACCATGCTTAATAAGTACAGGACAAATTTCATCTAAAGGATGTGTAAGAGAAAATACCACTGGCAAATTTGTGTTATTATTTAATTGTAATCTACTTCCTTCCAATGATGTATATCTACAAATATCGATCACAATATTATTCATGCACATTTTAAATTGTTATTAAACATTAAGCTTTTTAAACATTAAGAAATATACCTCATTTCTGATATAGGAACTTGTGTTTTTTCCAACAAAATTCCATATCTTGTTGACCAAACAGCAGATACCTAAGATAATGGTATAATTATAAGGTATCATCTCTAATCATGATATTTCTGATCATTATATTTATCATTAATATAATCATGATCATTATATTTATATTATATTTAACTGAAATATTACCTGAAATTGCAAACTGGATACATAATCTTCTCCAAGACTGGTGAATACTTTAAGAGTATATGAATCAATTAAGCAAATACATTCTATTGTTTTATCAGAATCATCATCTTCATCCATTTCTTTCCTTTTTACTAAATGATCGTGTATATTAGTATGAAATTTACACCATAGTGCATGTTTAATATCTGTTTCGCAAGTATATGTTGTTTCCAATATCCTAGTTGTTTGGTTACCCTTTGAATGAATTGCAACTTTGCCTGAACAATATAATTCTTCTTCACCACATACATCGTTCTCACGTACAATCCAAAATTCCTTCTATATGTGTATAATTGATATATTAAGAATATTAATTAATACAAATAAATACATCATATATACTCACTGGCAATGTATCTGAAATGTTCACTTGACTAAATTTTTGTAATAAAATACTTTCCCCTTCAACTGTTTGATTGTTCAATAATTGTTGATTAGTCATTGATTCAGGATGTCGTAAAATTATTTGTCTTCCACCAGGAATATATTCCTGGTATTATGGAATTAAAATTATAGCTTTTTGAATACATTAGTTACTTGCTTAGATTAATAAAAATGTTCAAATAATAAAGAATAATAAAATAATATATTTAAATTAATGTATAAAATTAAAAATTTTTATTTTGAAGTTCAACTATATGTGTTTATCAATTATTATAACCTTAAACATTTGACTTACCACCGGTTCTGAGGCGGCTATCATTTTTTCCTTAGTTTCATCCAGATTTGCAGACTCTAATTATTAAGAATTAAAACAGCAATCTGACAGTATTTATTGTAGACTGTCTCCTACAATTATTTGAAAATATTTGTGGAAATACAGTGTTGTTAAACGATGCGTCACTATGGACGTCGCCATATTCGAACATCTATAGGTACCTAACTACACAAATTAATTTCGTGTATATATATATATGTATATATGTATATATATGTATATACGTATATATATGTATATATATGTATATACGTATATATATGTATATATATGTATATACGTATATATATGTATATATATGTATATATATATGTATGTATATATATGTATATATATGTATATATATATGTATGTATATATATGTATATATATGTATGTATATGTATATATATATGTATATATATGTATATATATATGTATATATATGTATATATATATGTATATATATGTATAT
>NIPQ01044704.1:0-10682 GCA_002806875.1 Lepidotrigona ventralis hoosana | reverse complement strand
AACATTATATTTGTAACATTCGAAATTCCAGACTTGGAATATTTCCGAAGCTGATGTTTCTCTTTAAATGATAACATTTAAATTTTAAACGTTATATAACGTTTTTATCTTATTTCCATTCATAAAACTCACTGATCGAGAGGAACTGAAATATAACTCCTTATAATGAACTAGAGAGGCGAACTTATGAGAATCTTTTTGAAATGAAGATGTAATAAAATGTAAATTAATTTAGTCTCTCAGCAACTCGATTCGCAGTAGCGAAATTATATCATATATAAGCTAATTGTTGATGCAATTTTCGCGTTATTAAACTTCTTGTTTAGCATTTCGTTCCGCCTTTTACGCGAAGTAAGGAAACGAAAAATACAGCAAAAGAAAGCAAATTACAAATACTGCGAAGTTTAATTGTACTTTTCATAAAAACAGTAGAAACTTGTCTGACAAATTGATGATAATAAATTTGATGAATTTGCATCTGTCAATCAATTGTTCTACGACAACGTTTTTTTCTTTATTCTCTACTGCAATTTGTTTGCACAAATGATTAGATGAATTTTGTATTCCTTTAAAAGCTCTAGATTTAATTCTTAATTTAATTTAAATTTCTAATATTAAATTACCTCTAACAGAAGCTTTTGTAAAAGTTTCGTCTGCTTGTATCAATTCATCCTGAGATAATTTTCTTTTTATTTTAACATTGAATTTTATCCCTTTAAATTCTATCTTTTGAAGACTTGAATCAATAATAGTGGAATACGATTTCCCTGTCTATGCCTTGCGCGTATCCAGGTGAATATTTATCAGCGTCAAAGAGCAATTTGCGTGCTTCACAGGATTTTCACAATAATAATTCGCTAATTAACGTCTGGCTGTACTTCAAGTACTTCAATATTTCGTGAAATTCCATTCGCACGGAAAGAGGAAGCAACAATACCGATGAAAAGTATCCAGCGTTTAAAAATCAGATTCCCGCTAGTATTATCTTGATATCGATTCTATCGTTAACGCCGTATACGAAACATTCAACGATACGATATATACATACATATACATCATATATATCATACATATAATACTGTACTCTTGGAGATTGTAAATGCCATCGAACGTGAAATATTATTACTCAACAACGTTGAAATCTTTCGAATGCCAGTGCTCGTTTGATCTATTTTTGTTTCTTAAGGTTGTCTGAGAACTAGAAGCACGCTCGGCACTTATAAAATAATTCAAAAGTTATGTCGTCGAAATTTCGAAGCAATTCCGAATATTTTAATTAGCGTTGACTTCTTTCACTGATCGATTTATTAAAACTCTTCGCATTTTATTCCGCCTTTTAAATAGGAAGACACCATTTTTTTTTTTTTTTTTTAGAAAGAAATTAATTCTTCTAAGAAGAATTAATTTCTTTCGAACTTCTTAAATGTCTTTGAATATTTTCCCGAGCGTGTCCATCTTTCTACTTTTAATCCAATCACGAAAGAAACACCACAAATTCTAAAAAAATTCCTTTGTCTCGTCATCTTTTAATTGTTCTTAGTACGCGTACATGTCATCAGTTTTGCCCGCTCTATTCTATTACCTTTTTTTCTTTCTTTCTTTGTTTGTAACACACTGGTGGAAACCGAGCCGGAAACGTATCGGATCGCTCGTCATCGAATAATTAATAACGAGCGGAAATATGCTGTGTTGAGGAAAGTTGGACAGAAGAGAAATACTCGGTGAATCGGTATCGCGTGGCTTAATAAAACCAGGATTGTTTTATATCGAACGTAAGCCCCTCGCGCTGGACCGCGTCGATCGTTAAACGGATTATTTAACGTATATACAGCCATGAATTTGCTCGCTTATGCGGCTGCGGTTCCCGTTCGTATAATAGCCGCAACGAACGTGGCCCGCCAATTACCTTAATCGATGTTTAACGTTTACTGCCGTTGCCAAACTCGCTATTCGACTTCTAACGTTCACAAACAAAATCACGGATATCGTTAAGAGTAAGCGGTCACCGTAACGAGCGTCGTGACAATGGACAAATACAGTGTACGTTGTAGATAGGTGCAGTCACACTGCTCAAGAGAGCTCTGTTTATCGAGAATTCCAAGGTGCAGAGGTGTGCACATAATGTGCATAACATGCAGAATTATATGAAACACGAAGTGAACGAGGAGTGAACTCGATAAGCTGCAAAATTTCCATCTTACGGGAATTGCAGGATGGCAATTCTTAAAATTCAGTACACTTGTTGTGAATAATCCTCGAGCGATGATCAAAATCGCGTTCCGAGTTGTTCCGTTAACAATTCGGTGTTATTTCCCCGACGAATGAATGCTTCAAGTCGCAAGTTATGAGCTACTGAGAAGAAAGAAAACATTTCCCTTTTTATCGCCTATATTAATTTTTTTCTTTCTCTTCCAGCATCGCGTTAAAAGTTCCCTCGAAACTTTCTGTTACAGAGATACGTGAGGGGCTAACGTTTTCACGTTGATTCTAGGATCGCTTTTATCATTCTCCTTCGGAATGAAACAATTCGTACTCGTGCTATTCGGTGGATCGTATATTTATTCGGATCGTTACTTCAGCCCTCTGAAATACGTAAGTTTACGCGTGGCTGGCTACTTCACAGAGTCGACGTTCGTCCGAACGTCTTCAGGAAGAATAAATAATTCCGTGGAACGAGGTGAAACGTCGCGGTAAACGCAAAGATCGATCGGGCTTATGGCGTACTTTTGCGACTCGAGTCGTTTCCAGTTTACTGCCGACTGACCGCCCAAAACGATCGACTTCGATTCTATTCGCGATATTACAATCACGAATTTCATTTGCTCGATCTTTACTCTCGCGCGATTGAATCGTCGAACGTCGTTCGGTTTTGTTCGCGATCGAAATTGATTTGAATACGACCGTATCAAAGTAACCAATCAGTAGAAGCAGTAAATGAAAGGATATCGATGCACTGAAGACCCAAATTCTATCAGTTATGTCATATCTAAATCATGAATTGACATTCGAATCAAAAATATTTTTTTACTTTTAATACTCGATAAATTCGTCGTAGGTAACAACAATCAATATAGTTCCCAATTTTGGGAAATGTATGTGTCGCAGCTGACTTCTTCAGGAATCAATGTCCTATCCAGGTATAATTTCAATGAATATCCCACTTCAGCTTGACAAATATAACAAAGTAATCGAAGGGAGCAGCGTTGAGGTAGTTTTCACGGCTGGGTAAGACTGACGCAGGAGAGAACGATATACCGCGAATGCTGCGGATGGATGCATCTGAAGAGATACGGATGCCGTCTGGAGAAGAGAACAGAAGACACAAGGGTGCAGCAGCCAGAAGCCACGGGCGAGGGAATTGGAAGAGAGCGAAACGGAGAATCGAGTCTCGATGCACTGCAGAGACAGCATAGCCATCGGTCTTGCCGCGGTTTTCCAAGATCCTCGAGTTTATCTCTGTGAGTTTATCTTCGCGAACGGCAGGCAAGTGATCTAAGTTTCATCCGGTTGGCGGCCCGTCAGACTCCGGGCTATTCGGCTGCTGGTTATCTTTCAGTGGTGTCAAGAGCCTTGCCCAACGCAGCTTTCGATAACGCCCTTTTCGCGTAGTTACACGACAATCTATCATGCCAACCAAAAACCTATTTTGTATCGTGCATAACGGCTCGCGTGCAACCACGTCTCTGAACCTGACCGTTCAACAAGCAACAAGAGGAGAACGTACGTGCACGAAAAACTGACTGCTATATTAACGAGAGCGATATTAACTTGGCTCTCGTGAAGACGTTTATTATGGACTTCTTCGATTTTTTTTTTTATATTAAACTTACGAACACTGGTGAACAAGACTCGTGTTTCAAATAAAATATTCTAATTCGAGCGTAAAATATGCTACTAAAATATCGATGGAATTCAATATAATTTTAATAAAACACGGGAGATGTTCATTTAAAATTATCGGTAATATATCGTGAAATATAAATACACAGAACGTTGTAACATCAGAACGGCGAACTAATTTTTGATGCCAGTATTAAATTGTGCAAAACGTATCGCGAAAACCGTTTAATTTGCCGTTTTATTTATAATATTGTGTACCAATTTTCGCTTAAATTTCATATTCAGTAGGTATTTTGTTACCTCATCAATTCCCCGCGAAACATTTCGTTTGGCAATAAAGAAATATTTTAAATTACGTTAATAAAATAAAATGCATACAAAAGAACGGGATTTCAGCTCAATGATACTATCTTAAAGTATCAAATTATTTATCCCAAATGATTAAGATCTCGTTGCAGTCCCATTACTAAAATATAATACTAAAATATAGTACTATTTACGAAAGATTAAAACACCTGCATGTCAAACAAGCTCTTAAAACTTTTCCCTGTCCGACACTAAGCCAATTCTATTCCTCTTCTCAACAATACGAGAAACATCGGAGAAGAAATTATTATTTTACGTTGACAAGAACAATTATCATCATTCCCAGTGCAATACAATTTCCAAAGTGCTTTATGCATATTCCTTGAAGCGTGTTACTTTGAAGTTCCCTCGTTCTTTTGTATCCACGTGTAGGCAAATTTTAGACTAGCACCTTTACATACGCTGTTTACCTCCTATTGTCACGTTCCAACGCACTTTAACGACAAAGAGAATTGTTACTCTCGTATCTAAAACTTCTTGGAAGGAAAAGTGTAAGCACTTGAGACAATACGACGTAAGAAAAACTGAGACTCGATACGTGGAAATCTATTTGAGCGAATAAACGCATTAAATTACATTTAAACGAGCTATTAAATCTCACTGTGAAATATTTACTAGAAATATTTATGCAAATTTATTGCAACGTTTAATACGCCACGTACATTGGAATTATTCAAATATTCCTAAGCTTCTTCTCTATCTACTACGATATTAATCTAATTATTAAATTAAATTCCAGTGTTATTTATTTAGAGTAATATCCTTTTCAATGTGCTTCCATTTGCAAATGAAAATGGTTTATATAATGACAAAATGTGTACGTCTTTCCCCCATTTAATATCTTGTCCAGTTAAAAGAGCAATCAATCGAATAAGATTTATAAGCTTATTCTACTTTCCTTGCGTAAGGCGAAGCTTTACACTTAATTTAATGTAATTTAATATATATTTTGTATATTACTATTATGTTCCTTCGTTTGCTCGTACTTTTTCATTTCTTTTTGTTTCGTTTGCTTTTTAAATTAATTTACAATAGTAGTTTATAATGGCATAAAAAAGTGATACAGATTTTTATGATCAGTTTTTTTTTAACGAAACATATCACAAGAGATGTACTCTTAATTAAAAAAGATCGTTATTTTTATCGTTACTTTTACTTTGTTGAATGTTATAATGCGTAAAATTTAGATATAATTAAACAAAAAAATAACAACAAAATTTCGAAAAAAAATTCCCGTTTCTCTTCCTAAAATTTGTTCTAATGATCCCTCCCCATCATAAATCTATCTATCTAATTCTTATATTTTATATGATTCAAAGAACGAAAAAAAAAAGAAATATACGTATTTCTTTCGAAAAACTTAAACTTCGAAAAAAATTGACATTTCCACCAGAGTGGCTCCATCGCTGCAAAGTGAGAGTTGTAGAGGAAATGAAATATTTAGCCCAACCATGCTCGTAAAAGAAACATTTCCCGACAAACACGCTCCGATAAGCGACTAGAATAAAACTTTGCATCGCGTGCAACGCGTGTGCGCAGAATTGAAAAGGAAAACAAGGAAACAGCGATACGTTCTTTGTACGTATTACAACCAGTCGCCAGCCGTAGACAATGGAATCGGGCGAAGCACGCATTCAGCTGCAGTGACCGGGAAATAGACGTGCCGTTGTAACGGCCACTCCGACTGCGCGACCGGCAGACTATAGGGTTAAATTTGCTTTTCTTCGATCATCGAATTGCTTCCATAGCCACCGGTTCACAGGGATCGAGCCTGTTATTAGTTATCAGCCGGTTCCCACAACGTTGTCAATGTTCTACCTCTCCTCGGTCCAGGTTATTGATCGACCGTTTGGAAGATTCCTGGCACCGGGGGTCACTTCTGGTAGACTGCTCGTCCAGCAGGAAACGGAGTAGTAGTTATCCCCGGAAAGAAGATCAGCCAACGAACTTATTGATTGTACTTTCGAACTCGTCCCTCTCCCCCCTCTTTCTCTCTCTGTAGCGTCTGCTGACTATTGCACACTGTCGCGGATCAAAGGTACTCGAAACCTAGTGATTCTCGTCAAATTTCGTCGCGTCTGCCCGATTCGCACGGGAACCTCGTCCTCGCCATTTGTCCTTCCTCGTGTATTTCATAACCGGTTACGCCATAACTACCACCGTATGCCAAACTATTCATCTAAGATGTATCTTTGGTCTGCGGTTCATCCAAAGTGACCGGTATAATCTCTAATTTTCATCATTCTAGAATTCATTACGAAGAGACAGTGGAATCTAAATTTAACAGGCTTCCTTCCACGGTAGTTTCTCTCGGTATTTTCAATTTTCCAGAGCTGACAAAATTGGGACTGAGTGGAGTAAATACACAAGTGTTCATTTATGACGAAGTTTGAAAAATATAAACTGACCTTAACGTAACGTCACGTCGCCGAGGTATATTCGAAAATTCGTAGCACCGACCGCGACAGGGATCGATCGAACAACGGAACAAGTCTGTTTCGCAGAATTGTCAGGTAAAGTGAACAGCAATCGTATTCGGACACCTCTGAAATGGCCATCTTCCGCTTCGATAAACACAGCGAAATGTTGATCCATCGAATGTTGGTCAATGGAAACGTGGAGGATCGTACCTCGAGCTCTACTGTGCTCCTTTTACATAAAAGACACCGATTGTTCCCTTCCATCTATTTTCGACAACTGACGCGATCTGTTCTTAAAATAAGATACTAGAACTAGAAATCTAGAACTGAAATTAGGGAAAACACGTGTTACAGCTCACTAGCCATTAATTGAGACAACTGTTTAATAAATAGAGAAAATTACGTTCCCATTGGTGAGTCATCCTAATTTATATTAAATCTGGTATAAAAATATTGAAATCTTTTATAATTTTATAGTTTATTCTACAGAATATTTAAACACTAGGTATACATTTTAGGTATACATTTTGGACTGATAAAAGAATGGAAGGTGACTTATCGAATAGACGTGACTATATGTATATCCTTATGTTAATTTATTCATTATTTACTAAGTTATTTCCTAAAACACATGATATAGATTTGATACAGATTTTTAACAGACACTGTAATCGATTCCTCGAACAAGGAAACTCCAATGCTATTTTAAGACGTTGTCAATTGTTGAGAAAAATATTTTATTAAAACGAAGAGAGATCGCGCGTATCCGCGGACACGAGTCAAGTGAAATTGTCTCCGTTTCTATCCCCCGTCTCTTATTCGCGGAATCAATGATTCAACAGACAAGACGAACGACAATTTTCAGAGAGTTGGAGGAACATTAACCTATAACAAAAGTTGAACCAGTTGATCGGATCGATCGACCCGCATATCGTTCTTCGTCTCGCGAGGGGGGAAAACACACGGTGGGTATTCGCGTTCGACTAAGAACGATGCTAGGGGTGTGGAAGAGAACGTGAAATTGTTTGCACAGTATAGATATATCCACACGAGCTATGTTTGCCATATATTAATGTTGATGATATCTCGTAAATAGTATCGGGTTTTATTAGCATTCGCGAGTGATTAATAGAAGAAAGGATGAGAAATAAACGAAGAGTCAAGAAGAGCCGTTACTGCGCAGGTATGTTTCGAAAATGAAAATATCGAAATATGACATACGTCAGAATTAATTACGAGACGATTACAGAGAGAAACTCGTTAACTATATTCATATAAACTGATCGTTGCTAAGCTAGGTGTATCGTAACAACGTCGTGTCGTTTATACTTGTTCTCTTTATTCCTTATCCTGCAACATGGATAGAAAGAAAGGATTCGTTCTTTGTTATCGCTATGGTGTGTTGGTAAATGAGGTCAATGGTTGTTACAGCTTCGACAAAATCGCGTTCAATACCGAAATCGAATCGTGCCAGCGAACTCGATACCTAATCGTAAAGTAATATCCCATGCAGCTTCGCAATCCCACTCCATGTACTGAACTTGCAAATGGATTCGAAGCTCGTTCTCGAACATCCGGAATCGCGCAGTCCGCGTTTTTCCCCGAGAGATCATCTTCCGTGTTCCCCACAATATCGTCGCGAAACGTGCACCGAACACGATGATTATCGTTCTCGAACCGCGCAAACAAATGTGCGCCGTCAACGATTTCTCGAATGCTGGCAAAACTTCTGACATTAATGACTTCACACGCGTGCACATTGTCCTAGATGGAATAATTTCATGTTGTTAATAAGTGCGTTTAAAAAAATTCTTGCAGATCCATAATTTCTCTATTCTTCGGTTAAAAAGAGGAATGGTTGGATTTGGCTTCGCTTGAGCAATATTCTAAGCGCAATTGTAATAACCAAAATGAAACAGACTAAAAACTTGATTCTTATAATGATAAGATGGGAAGATTGAAAATTAGAAATAAAAAGAAATTAGAAATTTAAAACAAGATTCGTTAAATCTTAGAAGTGTATTGTGTTGCCATCTATCAAGCAAACTATGTAATTCTAGTTACAAGTTGGTCAAGTATGCGCCAGAAATATAATTTTCGAAATCCATTGCAGTGTTGTCTATTTTCAATATCGAAGTGTGAAGCTAGTAACTAATCGAAATCATTCTACTACAAATATTACAAAGAATTCTATCCATCGTTCTACGCAGGTAAGGGATGCTGAAAGAAACCTAACACAGTAGTTAACAACGGTTACTGACAAAGAAAGTCTAAAACAATAGCCAGAAGAACCACTGAAAAAGAAATCGCGATATAGTAGCCAGAAGAGCTATTAAAACAACATTTCTTACTCAATACAATAACAAGAAGAGCTATCATCAAATCTACATTCGACATAAATTCGAGCAACAAACCGCATCTTGTTTCGCAAACTAATTTCACTAATTCGCTAGCATTAATTGTGAAACAAGAAATTTTCAAGTCATATTTCGAGTGCAACCATACTAGAGGTTGCTGATGAATGATCATACCTTTGTATAGTTCTTATAGCTGCATCAGATGATTCAGCTTTCCACGAATCTAGTGGAAGAATTTGGGCATTTCGTAAACGCAACGCTACTTTAGAAAAAAAAAAAAGAAAACGCGATTATTCATTATCGCAACACTAACAAGAAGAAAATTTGGAAATCGCGAAGGAACAATATCTCAGCAGTAATTCTAAAGCCAAGTTCAATGAAAATGATTAAGAACAATACAAAAGCTACTTACTGAAGAAAAAACTACTTTCAATATTCTAACATTCTAAAATTAATCAAAAGCAATGATTCTATACTATAATTTAAAACAATAGAAAGCAAGACAAATTTACATAACACTAAGACAATTGTAAACATTGAAAATCGCGATATCATAATTTACAACGCAAGCACGATTATCATTTCTTCGCAACTCTAATTCAACCCGTAGTTAATCTTTCGCAACACTAACAAGAAAAACCGGGATTTGCCCAAAACGATGATGAACGATGATGAAGAAGAAAAAAAAAATATAACTACAAATATACTAAAAGAGCATAGTGACAAAGTAGTAACGAGAATGACCTCCCATGCTCTAGAATCATTTAAATGATCCAGAGGATGAGAAGGCATTTGTTGTGATCCTCTTCGTGGCAGTTTGCCGGCTTCTAGCCTTTTCTTCCCTTCGAGCGCAATATACGCTGTAACTTACGTCTAGCTCGAGTCTTTCCAATCGCAAATCGAAAAATAACGATGAAATGAAAAGATAAACCGCGAAGCTGACCCAATGCATATGGATGACCATCGATCGTTGTCCGTTCGCATGTGCGTGCTCGAACAATACCTACATAATACGTTCGTTTCGGGACCTACTCGCGACCTATTTGCGATACTAAACTCGAAAAATCGAAGAGTAAAATCAGTGGCATGCTCCATTTCTATCAATTTCACTCGTCGATTTTTCAAATTAGATTTCCTGAAACAGGTTGGACACGCAAAAAGGGGGCACGCGACCAGAGAGTATGCCAACCTGTCCGGCCCTACCTACTTATAATTAAACACAGGCACACCAGAAAGTAAACTACCTATCCTAACCAATCGCCCTATATTTAAAAAATGGCAAAACAGGCACACCAACACACTCACTCCACGGTTCTCACACATACCATTCGGGCGCAGACCTACATTAGAGAGGACGTCCCAGGACGCCTCCGACACCCGAGTTTAACACACAACTTTCACTAATTTACGTACCATTTTCCTGAAATCGACTGACAATGGCTAGCGACCGTTGAGTAAAACGTGATTAAAACACGTTTATATTTACAGCTAATATTAATAACTGAGAGAAATTACATGTGGAAGTTGATTTGCAATTATTATTATAACTGATCGTATAATTAATAATATAGTGTATTTAATGAGTATTATTATATAATAAATTCATACTTCAAATCAGTGCATAAATATTTCAACTTATAATGAATGGAAAAATAAAAACGATGCAATTCCACATCCTAATCATACACACACACACACA
>NIPQ01044684.1:0-10580 GCA_002806875.1 Lepidotrigona ventralis hoosana | reverse complement strand
TCTGCCCCGGAAAAAAGGAAAGATGCAATCGTCGCGAGTGGATGTATATTCAGAATAAAACGCCAAAGGCCATCGCCAAAGTCTGAGCTGTGATCGATCGGTGCGCGGCGGACACTAAAATCATGTCGACGTCGGACGCGTTCAGCAATTTATACACGGTTTCCTTTTTTATTTTTTTATTCTTTCTTTCAATTTTGTCCGCCGATCTCCGCGGCTAGCTAGAGGCTAGATATTGAGAAACCATAGGACGAGATCGTGGGCCAATCCTCAAGGGGGTAGGAGGTATTTGCGCCAGAGATATGGGGCGCGCAAGAAGATAGAAAATCCTTCTCGGATTGTGCTCGAAGCGGCATTGTTACCAAGCCGATGTGCAGGACAATGAAATTCTGAAAAATGCGGGAGAAAACGCACCGCGTGGCCAATGCGCGACTCCGCCATCGCGTTCTTTGAGGGGAACGGAAGTTCCGCCGTATTTCCACTTCCTCCCTCGCCATTCTTCGACCTTTGTCCTTTATGGCAATTATATCTATATCCTTGGAACGTACGAGCGTATCAGCTTTTTCTCCTCGATCGTCCTCTCGTTTCTTCTCTTGTCGACGTAAATCGAGGTTNTCGTTTCTTCTCTTGTCGACGTAAATCGAGGTTCGCTCTCCAAGTTTTCGAGACGCAATGGCCATCAGGATCGATCAATGGCGAATCGGAAGCGTGGTATTCGGAGGAGAATCGGCGAGTTTTTTTCTTTCTTTTGAGGTTAAGGAAAGATAGAAAGATAAGTGTTAGGGGATTAGGGCAAAAGAATAACTGAGATGATGTTCGTGTTACATAGTTAAACTCTGGATGTTTATGCATCTTTGGAGTTTGGAAGTCTCTGCAGAATGCCTGCACATACGGAAGTAGAGGATATTCGGCGGACGAAATAAATTTCCGTTTGGGTTCTATCTTTTTAGTTTAATTTCTAACATAAAAATATAAAATTGCGTGAACGTCTGCAGTATAGTTGTTTTACATTGCATTGGGATTGTTGAAAGGAAATACTGAACGAAATTTATAAATCACAGTAGAGGCAAACTTTACGAATGTTTTTTAAACGCTGGAATTTTGAACGTATCGAACATGAAAGAGTTAAAAAACGAATGTACAATAATTTTATGTTAAAATGAATGTACTTTAATTTTACTATCATATACTATTTTAACACTTACTACATTAACTCTGTTTGATTTTTTAAACAGTTATTTAAGAGGTAACTATTTATGACATTAATACAAAATACCAAATAATTATGTCTAATATCCAATGATCCTCATGGAAGGATTAAAGTCAAACATTGAGTTAAAATTTAAAATTACAAACCAACTTTCTTAAAATCGATGTCACGAATATAATGTAGCTTAATATACACATATGAAACATTTAATCGACAATATACAAACTTTCCACCAACTACAATGCATTACAAACAATAAAATGCATTGTTTGTTGACTAAAAGCATAAAATTTCCTCATCAGAGATGTTAAAGAAACAGAAAACCTATACGACAAGATACACAAGCTTTCATTTATGTATTTTACGAAGAATCATTCAAGTCTTCAAAACCACACAGTTTTACTTCTATAATATCTAACAAAAAAAAATTATTCGGATTTGACCATTTTGGTAGTTCTAGTGTTAGTCAATCGGCGATGATTCAAGTCTCCAACGCCCCAATTAAAACTCAACCTCATCGATTTGAATCATCCGACGTCGTTGAGGAAAGAATCGAACCCCAACCGTTCGATCGCAAAAAAAAGTAACAGTGGTCACGAAACGAGCTATTAATTTTATCCAACATCGCCTGGACACCCCCGAAACGAAACGGGTGAAGGTTGCGCGACTCGAGTCGATACTCTCGGCTGCACGAGAGTTTCCGTTCCTCCCCCTCTCCCCCCTTTCGGTCGGTCGTTTTCCACCCTCGGGGCGCGCGCGGATGACGTAAATCCGCGATCCACGCTGATTTTCGAGGAAATTTCGCCGAGTGCCGCTGCAACAATGGCCTCCTGTGCCTTTTTTTTCGCCAGAGCGAAAGTTCGTCGGTTGGACGGTTCGTTCGTTCGTTCGTTCGTTCGTTCGGGATAGAAAAGAATCGAACGAGGAAGAGCGGGAGGGAAGGGGAGGAGGGAGGGAGGGGAGCAGTGGAAGCGAAATTCAATCTTCCGGTTAAAGAAAAGTTAAAGCGGCTATCGGCTTATCGGGAAGTTGCCGCCGCGGCGCGGAAACGGATCTCGGTTCCCCCGGACATATTTAAATCCCCGCCGGGGCTGGCCGTAAATTACCAGGGTTAGGCTAGCACGCGCTGCTAACTTTGACGCGGAGAGGGGGCGGGAGAGGGTGAGGGAGCGAGAAGCGTCGGCTGCGCCGAGCTTAAACGAGCCTCGATCGCTCGTTGATCATCGACCGCGACGATCAAGGGTCGCCGGCTAATGAAATCCGCCTGTACCGATCCCGACGCGTGTATACAATGCGCCCGAGCGAAGCTCACAGATCTCTTCCTGATTGGATTCTGATACATTCTTTCATTCCGGGGGGGGGAAGAGGGGGAGGGGGAATTTCCCCCTTTTCGTTTTGGAATTATAGCTTTGGATCTCGAGCTTAGTTTGTTTCATCGTAAGCAGCGGAGAACGTTCGTGAATTTGTGAGCAATTGCGCAGCACAGAACAAACTGTAATGCGAAAATTGGTTACTAATACAAGTATCAAATGGGTTGCACAGAGAGTTTTGAGTCAGAAATCGAAGGTATGAAATATCGACGAGAACAATTCGACAGGTAGCAATTTTCATCGACAGGTGTGAGCATTGTACAATTTATATTTGACTCTACAAGCTTGGAACTTGCAACTTTAGGCTTGCAGCATTCCCCTCGCTGAAATTAAAATGAAGTACTTTTTTCGTTTTAGAATTATATCTTTGAATCTCGAGTTAGTTTGTTTAATCCTAAGCAGCAGTGATAACTGAGAAAAGAATTTGTAAATTCTGGATAAATTACGGAACATAGACTGTAATGCTGAATATACAAGTGTCAAACAGCTTGTTCAAAGAATCAGAAATCGAAGATATGAAATATCGACGAGAACAGTTCGACAGGTAGCAATTTTCATCGACAGGTATGAGCATTGTACGATTTATATTTAACTGTACAAGCTTGGAGCTTGCTACTACTTTAGGCTTGCAACATTCCCTCCTGTGAAATTAAAATGAAGTATATCCCTTGATTGAGTTCGTTTCTCGCCGGAATTTCGAAGAACCTTACGAAGATACTTTTAAGAGAATTTAGCGTGGATATTTAAATTGCTCAACGAAGGAAGATAAACGTACGAGCTGTTTGAGTTCGAAGGAGGACGGTAACCTCCGGTATCTGGAAAGTAACTAGAAGTGCAACGTCAGGTGCGTGAACGCGCGACTTCGCGCGCAGCCGAAGCGAGTAACCGACGACGACGTATGAATGATACATGAACGAGCCTGTGGATCCTCTCGCGTCCCATTACCGCCGGTAAATCGTCTCTTGGAAAACCTTCGAACAGGAGTGCGCTCGGTCGAGTTTGCATAACGCCCGGCGGAGAACGTTGGTCGAACGGTTGGTTGGGAAAAGATTTCTTTGCTTCGCGTTAAATCTCGAAGAAATGTCGGAATTTGTTCCTTTCTTTTGGAGAATTAATTGACAATTTAACGGATGACTAAGTTCAAAAGGAGCCAGAGGAGTTCAATTAAAGGAGCCAGAAAAAAGGAATAATTCGAAGAAATATATGAATATCGCAGCAGGAAAATACGATATGTATAATTCTGTTGTTTTTCCTCTTTTTTTTTCTGTTTTTTTTTTTCTTGATTTCGGTGTTACGAAATCAACGTTTCAGTAGTTGAAAAGAATCTGTCTGGACAAAGATATAAATTTCTTTTAGTGATAAATAACGAATCCATAACATCTTTCGAAGAAATCTCTATAATAAAAATACAGTTTCACTAATATGTAATCTCGCAAAAATATAAAATAAATTCTTTGATTTTCATTACGTCCCGACAATAATAAGGAAATCTGAAATGTGCAAATTTTATTCGCGGTGGCATAGATCTTATCTTTATCTCCAAGTAAGATTCTTATTCTCATATTCTCAGATTTTTTTTTTCCAATAGACAGTAATAATAGATAGTTAAAACAGAGAAAAGAGGCAAATCAATTATTGGAGGAAATGAGCAAACAACTGACCTCGTCTACGCGCAGATTCTTGCGTAGAAAAAAAAAAGGAAAAAAGGGAACGGTATCAAAAATAATTCGTAATAAAACGGCAGTTAAACGTAAACAAATTTGGACGAGGAGCAATTGTTAATTGCCGATACGATGTAATTTTATATCGGCCAAGCGAAAAGAAGCAATTACACCAGCCAAGTTAATTAAACGAAAAGTGACGTAGATTTTTCAATAGAAACTGCGCGAACACGATCCGCCGAACGCCGAACACACGCGCATATTATTATTGAAATTAATTATTTGTTATCCCTCGAAACAGTTACGCGTAATAGCAACGAATAATGAAGAATAATGATCGGTGGTAATCGGCCGCATTGAATTCAACCCGACCAGCCCGGCGTGACTTCGCGAACGGCGGAAAGCTCGCGAGCGTGCGTTTTCGCGGGAACAATGAATCTTCGATAAGTATGCCAGCCAACAACGATTTACCATCCGATACCACGCCGGCATAAATCTTTCCTGTAAATTGCTCGATAATTCTTAACCAATCCGCTAGTTAGCGAGCGCGCGTTTTGTTTGCCTTCTCTGCTTGCCGCGAGGTGGATTCGAAATCTCGCGAAATTTACGCTAAAATTCACAACGTCGCCGAACCAGACGACGCTGTTTTCAATTCTGTTCAATCAGAATTATAACGTATAAATTTTAACCGCTTTTCTTTTTTAACAAAAGTTTCTTCTCTTTCTTTCTTTCTCTCTGTGCGCCTTCTCAGTTTCTCATACTTAATTAATTGCGTGACATGGATTCGAAACTTTGTGCTCAATCAATTAAATTAATCTCTATTGCAATTTTCGTCTGCAACGTTTCGACGTTACGTTGAAATTAGAAACAAGACCTATCGATCCTATCCTCTGTGATAAAACCCGCCAATCTTCGGTCTGCAAATCACAGAAATTTAAGATTGAAAGGAAAATGCCATCGCAACGAGAACATCCAAGAATATAGAGCGAGAAGAAAAAAACTCTCGAGATCACGAGGACGAACCTTTGCCAGTGAACAGCGGAAATCGGAGGCAGATAACGCGGAATCGGCATCGTTTAAAAAGCGCAGCCGATTTTACGAGGTGCCGGCGGATTGTCGCGGCGGAATTCGAACCGGCTTATGCAAATTGCTTATTATATGACCGCCGGGCCGCCTGCTATCGCGTAGATTTTATTACGGCCGCAGCGTGACGTAGGAGGAAGGAGGACAGGGCGGCAGGGTTGGACAGGGTTGAAGAGCGACAGAAGAAGAGTAGTGCGAGAGAGAGAGAGAGAGGGAGAGAGAGAGGAGAGGCACGCTTTAATTGGTATGTAAATCGCGTTCACCCTCGCGTTCGCGGTTCGTACACGAGAGCGCCGCCGCGTACAAGGGACGAGCAGGCCGCTTATCGTTTATGCGTGTTCGTACTCGTTGGCTTTACCCGTACATTATCCCCTCGCTGATATCGGCCTAAATCAAGCGGCTTTCGCGCTATCGATTTTCGAATCGCCGGCTCCGCTGTGTCCACCCGACCATCGAAAGTGATTTCAACCCGATTTCGATCGATGACTATGATGGGAAGGGGGAGGAAAGGTGTTCACCCCTGCAGCACCGTTTCGAAACACCAAACACCACGGCATACAATTTCGACGATGTAATTTTTGATGATTCTTCTTTCGGGCTGGTTTCGTCAGGGGTCACGGTGTTTATTAGCTAGAAACAGGTTGTACGTGATACGAGTCTGTATTCTCGGTTTAGGTGACTTTGTTTGCGATTGATTTACGGGTTGATGAATGTAGGCAATGTAGGGGAGTGTAGAATGTACACAGGGGTTGGACGAAACACTGGAAACACCTCGTTTGTTTAGAATATTCTTTATTAATAATGGCGTAAGACCGCCACTGGCCTTTAATTCTTCTCAAAATACAATTCATACAAATCTTGAATGATCGAATGATATTTAATGTAATATTATATTTATATATATATATATATATATATATATATATATATATATATATATATATATCCTTCTTTGGAGTGCTTTTAGTGAAGCTTCCCTAGAAAGAGAGAATCTGCTTTTTATTTTATTTTCGATAATAGACTGTAGTGACTCAACAGTATTCAAGCCAAGGAAGATCATTTTCGTGTCCTTGAAACCAAGATTTTACAGAATCGCAGCTACAGATAGGAGCATTGTCGTTTTTGGGAAATTCCTTTACCTTTGCTTGATTGCACAACATGTTTAAACAATCTCAATGCAAGTAAGCTTAAGAAGCAATACAAGATGTTTTTATTTTGTCTAACTCCTGTGGCTATGGAGTGTAGATTTTTAAGCAAATTTGTGTTTTCGTGGATACGATTAAAGAAATAGAGATTTAACGAGGACTTAATATGTTTATCAAATGTCATCGTGATTAGTATACTTTGCACATTTTGTACATTTGCATTCCACGTATCACCGGATTTTTAAACTACATAACCGCGTTAAATTTGTACGCTGATTTTAATAATCTTCAATCTGCATCAATATCAGTAGTAATGGCCGATAATAAGTCAGGCAAAGAGAATTATCTATTTCACCATTACGTTCAACTATACTTCATTCTGATTGCGTTATCGATTTCAATTTTACGAAATATTTAAAGATCCACTCTCTCGATCTATTATGCTATTTTATAACAAGTCCAGCGATTTTATAAACTGCATAGTTCCTGATGAGAATGTGAATTTTTAAAGGAATTAAGAGAAAAAAAGTTTAGATTGTCCTCGTTTCACATTTGCATGGAAGTTTGTGCGTTTAAAAGAAAAAAAAAAAAACTTGACAAAGTACATCAAATAAAAATAGAACAGGTGTTTCAGGTCCCATTTTCACGACTCCATTCAACATTTACTCTGCATGAGAAGCACGTTTGCAATTGTACCCAGCGAGAGAGATTTGAAAATGATGAATTATTTTGTAATGTAAAAATCAAGATTCCAAGACATGTAGTTTTCATAAACAAATATTCAAGAAAGTCTATTAACATTTACTTGGAAAAAAATCAAAAAATTGTAGAAAATAGTTTTTTAAACATATCGTTTAGACGAATGAATTTTTCCAAAAGATGGAATACATTATTGAATTCATCGTTAAAAGACACTAATTTCATCAATTTACCAAGATAACTGACAAAATATCTTCCAACTTCCTCCAGTTTTGAGGGTAGTTTTCATCCCTCCAACGTCAACGACTTAAAAAAAAAAAATACGTATCAAATATTTTTTCGAGAACTACATTTATGCGAAAATCGGTGATTCCGATATGTTCCCTTGCTGAAGCCTAATTGCGAAGCATGAACAAGAACACGCGTTTCGCAACCACCCTTCCTTTCCTCGGGCGCGAGGTCGCCTAATTTCAACAGAAAGAAACGAAAAAAACAACCCACCCTCGAGAAACATCGGGGGCATCGACCGTAGCACGGAAACAGACGGTTCATACACGGCAATTTCACTGTCGATTGTCGCGCGATGTTCAATCGTTCCCGTTCCCCTCGACTGGTTCGACTCGTTCGTCGCTGTCGTCGCGAAACACCGAGCAAGGTGAGAGAGACACCTTTTCGCACGTTTCCGCGCGACAGCCGCGCAGGGAGGGGAGGGGAAGTCGCGACGAGCTGCTCTCCAGGAGTCTACGTTCCAAGGAAGCGGCGCGGCGAGACATAATCAAAAGTTGCCATGGCTACATACCGGATCCTGGTGTCACGGTGCGGCCTTGGGCCGCGGCTTGGAATATAAAGAGAGACGCGAGAGCGAGGGCAAACAACCCCTGTCCCGCGCCTCCTCGATAACGCGAGAACGTCTTTCAATTACCGACCACCCCCGACAGCGAGATCTCTGCTGTCTGAAACCATCCGCCCAAGTAAACGACGACAAGAACAAACGCAGGAAAATTTTATTTCCATTCCCATTTCGACGTTCTCGTCACTCTGGCGATGGATATACGAACCTTAACCCCTCAAGCGTTTTGTTTTATTTTGAGAATGTGCATTGGTGTTAATCGACGAAAACACACGGTAAATTATAACGAAATGATAAATTTTTTTTTGGTGTCTTTTTGAAAAATTTCTAATCTTATTGGTTTTATTTTATTTTATTTTATTTTATTTTTGTTCTGCTGTTTTGAAATGTTCTAAAATATGCTAAAGTTACAAATACATATAATTTTTTTGCCTGAATTTTACAATAAATAGCGGAAACGAATTTTTTTCTACGTAACGAGTATGCTCGACGTAAACGCTTAAGGAGTTAAGCATGTTGGTGTTCTATTCGAAATGTTTGATTCTGTCGCTTTCAGAGATGCGTATCGATTTAGGTTTTATCGAGTTAAAGAATTTCGAGAAATAATGCTTTTTCCATTTCGAAGTATTCAGGTACGCAAAACAAATATTACGGAGATGTTCCATTTAATGGAAGCTTGTAAATTGCAAATATGTTTCTCTTGGTCCTTAATGGGGCAAATAATCGAACGCATTTCGAGTTCGCCACTCGCGACGAACGAATTTACCACATGTCATTAAACAAAATTGTATAAAATTTATATAAATGTGCTTTAGAAATTTATATAAATGCGCTTTGGAGGAGGATTCGAGTAATTCCGTATTACAAACGTATCGATATATAGCACTTCAGGAAGACGATTTCAATCCATTTATCGTCGAAATCCCGAGCGGCATCCTTCACTACGATCCTAAAAGTACATTTCTAAAGATCCGAGGGGGGGTTTTTCGAAAATTCCCGAGGAAGCGGGAACTCGATTTCAACTGAACGCGACCGCGTTTAGGATTATGCGATTTAAACGAACTTAAAGCGGCACATATCGATCGACGGACTGGCGATGGAAGAGAAAGAGAGAGAGAGAGAGAGAGAGAGAGAGAGAGGCAAGGGAAGGAATAAGTGAGTTCGGAGAAGGCGACGACAGATTCGCGTGACGTCTTTGACGGTGAGTCCTCGTCGTCGACGAAAGCGAGCGTCGGAAGCTGCACGTCTCTCGCAGAACCGGCACCAAGCCGACACGCATCTTCAAAGAGAGTCCTTTGCAATTCTAGTTCGCGTCATGCGAAATGCAATCATATTCTATTTCGAAAACACTCGTGACTCGCCGAAGCGAATTCCGCGATTCCGTTTGCTCCCAGAACGCTGTACTTTTTTTTTTTTTGCCTAATTGACTCGTTGTTCCTCCCCCTCGTCGCGACTTTTCTTCGCTCCAATCGTCGTTGCAACTCTCGGGAGGGTTAGAATTTAAAACGAACGACAACGTTTGATTCACAATCAAATAGTTGATTCGACAAAACGTTCAAGAATTATGTGTTTTGAAATTTTGCTTTGAATACTGTGACACTCTTGTTGTTTGAAGCGACGCAATCATTGTCATAAATTGGAACAAACACGTTTCGTTTTTTATTTTCGTTTTTTTTTGTACTTTATTACACTACATCAGAATATTGGTAACAAACGTGTTGATATTAATGTACAAAATATAACAACATATTTTTCTGTAAACAAAATCTACAGCATAAAAAATTGATCATTACTTCAATTCTTGCTATTCAATCTATCACACACACTCGCATGTATCCCAACTTCCACGGAGAAGAAAATAGTGAAAATCTGTATCAGCAGCTTGTCACTTTCCAATTCATTCATTGGTAGTGGTAATTGTAACAAGAAAAGAATGGATAAATACTGCTACAAAATGAAAATATACTGATCGTCTTGGTACACGTATCCAACACAATATTTATACAACTGTACATAAATATTAAAACTTAACACAAACAAAATAATATATTATTTATGATGATAAATTCATTATCTACAATATACTGAATATAAAAATTCTTTCCATCCTATCGCTGCTAAACGAAGTTCCAAATCATCGCGCAAGAGCGTACACGCGCTCGCGGAATCAAAAGTGAAACTTATTTCCCAGACTCGAGCGAACGATCACTCTTCGAACGTTGTCACGATGTTTCTCGATACGTAAGTACACCGCACATGCACGCGGAAACGCCTTCCTCTCTTTCATTTTCGAAAATAACAACAATCTCGGCGAGCACCCTATTCTCACCCGGTTGGTTACAGAGTTTTCCCCCTTTCCGCGGAAAGAGGGTTGAGAAGGGGGGAGAGGGAAGTTGCGCGTGGCGAGACAGCTTTGCTACTTGATAAACCGTGTAGCTTTTCCCGGGCTTTTCTTCGCCTCGCCATCGCCTTCGCCGAGAGCGACAGAGGAGAGGGGAGGGGGGAGGGGGGGGTGATTTCCTTTCGGAACGTACCGCGCGAAATTCTAACTAGCAAAGTTTCCCG
>NIPQ01044663.1:0-10617 GCA_002806875.1 Lepidotrigona ventralis hoosana | reverse complement strand
AGGATTTCGACCATACAAAAAAAAAAAAGAAAAGAGCGTAATAATTTTTATGGGAAACAATTGCCGATAGCGATAGAGTAACGAGCGACGCGTGCCGGGGTCACGTGTCTCCCCTCCCCCCCCTCCCTAGATGTTCGCTCAAACATTATACGCGATATGGTGAGCGCAAAATAAGTCTCACCTAATTGCGACGGCTGTTCCATTAGAGATTAAACTTCAAACGAGACTCGGTCAGATTCATTCGGTTAATTAAGACGGTTCACCCAAGTATAACACCATCTTTGTATTCCCCCCAGCTCTGCTCCCTTCCTCCAGTTCCGCGAAGGGAGAAGCCACGAGATATCGTGCATGCAACCGCATGCCTTCTCCGCCCTCCCGAAAATCATCAATAATTATAATCGACAAGTCCGGGAGCAAAGTCTCCTTGTCGTTCGGGAAAATTGCACCGACGGACAATAGGAGCAACAAGAACCGGTTTATTCGCGCAATGATAAATAACGGGCGCAGAAATGAGCAGTTTAACTACCAACTTTGACACGGCGATCTATGGATACTCGTTCCTTTCACTCACGTCACGAACATTTAGATTAGGTTTAGGAATTCTGGTTTTCGTTTTCTGAACGTACTGTTTTATGTTTCACGCAATTTTATATGTATTTTATATTTTACTGCTCATCTCGAAACTTGTTCACTGACGACAGTACTTGACTGGTACAAAGATGAATTTGTAAATATATGATGTACAATTTACAATCGCAGTTCGGCTAGTAACGTAGTTGTCTGTAAGTATATAATTGTATAACACACGGATACGTCAGAGACATCATGAAAAGAGAAAAAGAGAAGAAACTGCGTTGATCTTTTGAAGAAACTTCAAGACCTTTTTATTTAAACGCTAAAATATCGAATACCGATTGGCCGCAATTAAAGCCGAAATTACAGAAATAACCAGGTACATTCTACGTAGAAAATGAATTCAATGGGATTAAAGATGATCACGTTGGTTATAAAAATATAAACAATTGCGGCGCGAGATCATTCTCTTCAAATACAGAACAGAGATACATTTATCGTGATCCGTGCGATATGTTACTGCAATTGAACGTGACATTATTGATTACTATGTGATACGTCAAGTAACAGAAGTCAAAGAGGCGAGAAGAGGCTCGTGCAACTCGTTCGCGTTGTACGGTATATTTTTTTTATTTCCAGGTAGCAGCATCGGCACCGTTTTCACGCGAAGCTCGTACGGGAAGAAATCGTGGCAAAAGTTGTAAAAATCGTTCCGTGTACAGATAATTCCAAGCCGCGCCATCTCTTTCATCAACGCGTGCAATTCAGCCTTGTAACTCGAGTACGATTTTCGTTTGACGATCAACGTTGTTACGTTGGACAACTGATGCACGAACTTCTCGGAGGCGATTCTTGTTTCCAGCTTGTATCTCGGTTCCATACATTTCCACAGGTATTTGTACAGACGATCGGTAATCCAGTATTGTGGACGGGGAAGCCGAGGTGCCCGGTACGGTTGCCCGTTCACCAGAAAGGCCTTGTGAATTTGTCTCGTGGAGCGTTGCTTTTCCAACCTCGGTTTCCTATCTTCCTCGACCTCGTCTATTTTTCTTGCCACAGCGTACGACTTCTTTGCGTTCTTTTGCTTGTCCTTGTCCATCTTCATACGGGCTATTTCTCGTTTCTTCACCATATCTAGTTTCCGTTTGATACCGTCCACTTTATCTTTGTCGCGGAACACCTGCGACGCCGGTAACATTTTGTCCGATCTCAAAAAATGCCTGATACTCTTCTGTCCTTTGGAAACGTTGGTTTTCTGCGGGCTAGACGTTCTAACAACCGTTGGCTGCAACTGTGCAGAACCAGTCGAGACTCTCTCCCTCGAAGGAGACTGTAACGGCAACGACGAGGCGTGCAATAAAGTCTCCTGCACTTTGGCAGTGTCTTTCTGACTTTCAAGTGCATTCTCGAACAGATTTTTGTTTCTATTCTTACGGTAGTTTGCCAGCAGTCTTGATTTCGGTTTCAATATCGTGTCGTACGCGCTGTCATTGCTTCTCTTGGTACTATTATGTACGGATGGACTATCATTTTCAAACATTGTTCTCTGTGCTTTTGGTGTTCGACAATGCGAAACGTCATTTACATTTTCAGATGTTAATTCAAGNTTCGACAATGCGAAACGTCATTTACATTTTCAGATGTTAATTCAAGCTGATCTGCCACCGATTTATTAGGAGTCGAGGCTTTGCTCGCAGCAGGATTTGAATCCTTTCTTTCAATTTGCTGCTCATTAGCGGAGACTGAGATTGTTTGAGATTTGCCCCTTCTAGGGGAAGGAGGTTCTAACTCACTCTCTTTCAACACGTCGATAAACGGATTTCTGTTCTGATTCTTGTAATTTCTCCTGAAAATATTGGGCTTTGATTTTAAAATATCATTGGTGCTTTGACTGTGGTCCAAACTGCGTTCCTCTACTCTATCCGACTGTTGCGCATTAGGGATCGTTCTGCCAGGTGAGGACATAGAACTTTTTCTTCGTCTAGTCTTTTCTGTTGCAACTTTCAATTTAGGTGACACAGAGTCGTTAAGAGCATTCAAAAAGATATTATCTTTGCTTTTCCTTCCTTTCAGAAGCAGGGAATGTTTTCTTTTTTTGACTACGGACTCCTCTTCAGATTCTGATGTCTGCACATTCATCACAGAATCTAGCAAAATGTTATAACAAATGTTTAGTAACAAGTAGTTTGAAATCTTACACTTCGTAGATCAAGAGAACGTACTCCTTTGTACTACGTTGTTCTTCATTTTTGAGGAATTTGAGATGTCCAGTACTTTCCACCAGTCGTCCGTAGTCAAGCTTGCTTCCATTTCTGAGTTAGAATCTAAATAACGGCTGGTCTGATTCAAAACGTTTGAATTCGTTGACGGCCTCGTCAATGAGTTATCCTCCACATTTTTCCACCAATGTGAATATTCTAAAACGTAAATATATGACAAGTTGTGTGAATACCTAACCTATGTGAAAGTCATCAAACAAGTACGTACCATCGCCAAAAGTCTCCGAGTTGGAATTTAAAATAGCAGAACTGTATATAGACTGACGTTTAACTGAACTTCTTCTTTTAGTCATTTTTAATTTTTAATTAACAACTTTCACTAACAAGATATTTTTACAAGAACTACGAATTTCCGCGCCACGATGACAGCTTCGATGATACTTTATTTTATTTATCTACTTTTAAAACTCTTAAAAGACTATCATTATACATGTAACAGCTTCGGTAAATTTTAAACAGTAAACAATAAATATCCATCACAAAGGTTTCATTTTTATTGCATCTGCGTACCGACGCAACCTATATTACCGGCACTATTCTCGATCTGTTGAATGGAAATTTCAATTTCTTTATACAAGCACGTTATTGGTCAAATAGAACATAAGAGGAAAGTTTAGGGGCTAATATTCCAACAATTGAAAAAGTTTGCAAATTAAACTTCTAATTACATTTTTTTCACAAATGAAAATTTGCTCAATTCATGGACACTGGAATACTAGCGCCGCGTAGCGATGAAATGGTGGAACTAAAATCTACTGCTATCCTTGTTGCTCACTCTGTGCGTTTCTTGTCTGTCACATTGCATAAGTCTGTCCTTGTCGCACAGTAGCGCGCTCTTTGTCTATGGCATAGCACTGCCATCTAAGCGTCTCTCAATTCCGATTGGTACTAAAAATACAAAATGGAAAAATCCGATAGATGGCAGCATTTGTCTTGTTTGTGTAGCGATAGCTACACCAGCGACATCTGTTTTCCGACAATATCGTAGAGTTCATTTTGGATAAACTTTTGGCGCCAACTTTGTCGTGCTTTAAAACTAGAAAATTAATGAAAAGCGATGTTGTTATGGAGACTTGTTAGGTAGTTGTCTAAGTGATAAAACAAGTTCGTGAACAAATATATAAGAGTTGTTGAACAGAAGAAATACATTAGAATCAGAATTACATGAGAATTAGAATTATATTACATTACATCAGAATTATAATTAAAATTAGTATTTAAAAGTTTATAAATTTTATTGTTAATAGTATTAAATAATTTTTTGTTAAATAAAATATTAATAATAACAAATCATAGTTAATTTTGTAGTACGGTGAATCGTTAGTTTATCGACCATCGTACCTACATTTCTAGACAGAGAGCGCATTACTGTGCAACAAGGACAGTGATAGATTTTTATCACTGTATTTCATTTTGAGAAAATGCTCATATAATAAGAAATTTTGAAATTTCTACCCAATAGACCGAAACATTGCTTAAACGAGGAGCGCGAAAGACAGAGATAAAAATTAGTTTCCCAGTTATAATTAGTTCCACACAATATAAATAATCAAATCCAGAATACATAGAATAGCATTTTATATTCTTTTATTACATTTTTTGAAATTGTGTTCAATTATAGCGATAGTGTTACAAATATGAGTAATCGTAATTTAACAACATTAATACATTCATCTCACATTCATGGTTATTATTGATCAAATAGATGTAAATGGGAATTTGTCCATTGACAATGTCTGGCATAATAATCAATATGATAATCTTATGTATTCTTATGTTCTTTTCAATTTTTTTATTATTTTATTTCTATAGTTGAACATGTAAAGTAATAATAAAATTCATTCTGCAACATCTTATGTTATTTCTTCTTTCAATAGAGTAAAGTTCATGTATACTTGTCGCAATCGCGAAATATGCAATGATAAAATCGCATGACAATTGATATTTTAAAAATGATATTAATGTAATGACAATTTTCATAAATAGTAATATCAGAGACCGAGTGTATTTATAATACATAGATAAATAAAACAGATACTTGTGTACGATCAGCCTTGGATAAATTTCTTATTTTGCTAAATATCTATTTAGCTTTTGTAGACGAACGATATCTAAGATTTTTCTTAGTTGCCTGATCGACTTCCGGCAAATCATCGTCCTCAGACATGGCGGACTTTTTTCCTAAATGAAAGTAAATTTCATACTTCAAACTGGGACTTCCCCGCTAAATTAACGACACAAAAATTTCTTAAATTTTTTCTTACCTTCTTTCTTCTTTGATCTTTGTTTTGATTTTACCACAGTTTGTACGTGAACTACATTTTCACGGGCGCGTTTCATTTGCCTCGAAACAAATATGTAAGATAGATAGATTTGGAAGATGATAATGTAGGATAAAGCTGTAAATCGTATAGCTGGAATATTGAAATTGCCAGTCGCAAAATCGAATACACTTTCCGCTTGACTCAAACCATACAGAAACACTAATGTTGCAATAGCCACTGTCGCAACGCGTACGGAAACGTACACTGAATTAGCAACGAGGAATGCCACTACGACAAAATAATGTCAGGATATTACAAAAGAGGATGACATTACATAAAATGACATACTTGAAGTTACACTCACTTTTTGTCATCTTTTCCTTTTTACCAACAAAATGTACAAGTCTAGCTCCATGAAGCATAGCGTCTCCTATATAATGTGAAACCAACAATAAGATTCCTACTTGCTGAAAGCTGAAAATAACAAAATATTAACGTATAATGCAACGTTGTATTTATGTTATATCGACAAATGTCAGTAAAACAATATGTATGTCATACTTGAAAATATAAGCCACAAGTGTGGAAAGAAATCCAAGAGTTGCTTGCACAACTCGAGGAGCAATATCTTCTTTCTTCACTCGCTGAAAATACAGCTCAGGATAACAATGCAGCCAATAAGCAAGTTGACAAATAAAAAACAATTTTGTGCAGAAAGACATTGGCATGGGATATTCCTTCCATATCAACGTTATGTTCAACAGCAAATCTTCTCTGAAATTTGTAAATTCAATTACATGGAAACTTATTGCGCTCATACTTCATATAACAAACCTGATAATTATGTCTATACCCCATATAATAGATAATATGTAAAATAAAACGAGTTGACTAGATTCGTTGAATTTAGCAAGCTTCACCTTGCTAAGATGCAAACGCTTTGAAACTTTCTGAAAAAAGGAAAAGAAAAGAGATACAAACGTTAGTTACGATGCATTAAAACGGATGCTATGGAATAAAAGAAATTCTTCGATACATCTTACATCAAAGATGTAATCTTGAAACACGGCGTGCATTACAATCGTTATTAACAGAGAGAAAAATACAGCGCATGCATCTTTCCAACCAGTGGTGTACTTCATTGGCGCGGTTGGATCTCCAACGTCTGAAGTTATGTTGTGATGGATAGCAATAAACGTATATGCCCATGGCGATGTTGCCTGAAAAAATAATTTATAATTAATAGCAGCATACAAGTAAATGAGCTCGATTTATTTCATATATCTGTATTGGTGAGCAAGTAAAAGGCAATGACAAATAACATATGGTCATCACGCGAATGACAAGCAAAGTCTTAATATCAGTGTCCTTTGAACACGAGTTCGAGCGAAACAGCTCAAAAAATAAAGAAAATCTATGAAAGATACGTATACACGTTAAACGAAAATGTCATTTTCGTTTAACACTAGAGAAACTGAAAACTCACTTGCACCATCAAACCTGTCACAAAGATCATCGCCACGCAAGAAACAATATCTCCGTGATTCTGGATAATGAATTCATGACTGAATATAGGCAGATTTTTGTTCGAATTCTTGCGACCTTTTACCGCGACCATTTTCCGCGAACGAAAACAACCAGCTGCTTCGGGTCAGACGCGTCGGTAACTCGCAGCGACCACCGTCAAACAACTCGACGTGTACTCAATTAAAACCAGTATGCCAGCAACGGGGTAACCTACACACTCGCAACACACGCCGCGCCGGGGAATCAGTGTATCGAAGCATGCGGCCAACGCAGAGCAATGTGGCGCTTTCTGTCTTTACTTGTTGGCACCACGTAAATCGAAGTAACGTCGAAACGACTTGACAAATTAATTGACTCGTTATGCACGTATCTCTCGCATTTTTATAATATTAATTGGGAAATTAAGAGACCTTTTCCTAATAGATCGTGGGGATCGTCTCGGTTTGTAATACTTTGCGCATCGTTATATGGATATTCTGTTGTTCGCAAGTGCGACGACAATCACGATGGTCGCAATCGTAACGGCGGCAAATTCAAATTCAAATTGGCAAGAAATTACATACGCACTTGCATGCAAACATTGATCGTAGAACAGGAAAGTTTGTAAGATACACTTTATTAATAGTATTAGGTACATTTTCAGTGGTCACAATATTCTTATGCACATTCGTGTGTGTTATTTATTGTTAAAATTATGCAATTACCACAAGTTATCTCGTGAAACTTGAAATATCTATCAATAAATAAATACGCTAATAGTTACGCGATAGTAAAGAGGAAATACTTATTTAACAATTCAATATCAGAACAAAATAATTTCTAGAGTTCGTATATATTACGCCAAAGATAAACTATAAAATTCATTGATCAACAATGAGTCGAAAATATAGCTTTGTGTAATCGTAGAAATAATACTCTTTCAACATTATATCTCATTATATTAAGTAGTCGTTAGTAGTATGATATCAACGCTTCTGCATTTGTACATTATATGTTTGTAATCATGTTAGCATGATTGATAGATGGAGCAAATGATCTGTCTGCTCTGATGCACTTAAATGAACACACATGATATACAATAAAGTTTGGAATTTACACGTAAAGTTATACAAAATACATCTTGTGTCTATGCGTGTACGTTTTATTCTTATACACAAAAGCGGACCTACGCGCATGTTTCATTATCATCTTTTACCGTTTGTCTTTCTTATCATAAATTTTTACAATCAATACAATCTTTTACATCTGATACTTTTTTGATTAACTGCCCCTTGTTTTAACAAACAAACGTTCAAATTTAAGTGCAGTTTCTGTTCCTCTCCCCATTGATTAGGCCACAATAAATTTATAGTTTTTTAACAGTCGTACGTAATGTGCGAAGGCAATATAAGGAGGATACATCTTCGAGGATACATCCCTTGAGAGGGATATCTTCACAGATAAAATTCCTTTTACATTGAACAATATTCTTCTTTTTACATGTCTGTCAACAATATCTATTGTCTTAGTATTTTGCTAAATCATTTGCATATATAACAACAATTTTAAATAAACAACCTGCATAATCCTCTCTGAAAGGATAATTATTTTGTTGTATTAATCTTAGTTTAGGATTTAGTGACAAGTATATGTACATTACATTGTACTTTGCACATACTATTTTATTTTATATTCGTGAGAAGTTGTTGCTCTACATCTCAAATAAATATTTTATATCCTGGATCTATTTAACTATTATTAACCTGTGTGAACTGAATTTCAAGAACATTTCAAGAACGGTAATCAGAGTTGTAAATATATCCTTTAACATTGTTGATCAAAGCACAACTTGTATTTTATCGTCAAATGGACGTGTCAGTCAGTTCCTTCAAAATATTCTTCACACGTTTCTCAGATGCAAAACTTTATCAAGTTTTCGAAAATAAACAAACTAGAAAAATACCATGATCGTTTGTATCGAAACAACCTTCTTGATTTTTAAATTTCGTAGGAAAATGTTCTACGTTCGAAGAAATACAATCTCGAATTTAATATCTGTACGACTTGTCGAGATGAATACGTGATAATATACGAGTATACAATAATAATACAAATTAAATCTAAATATTCCTGTGGTCACAAGCCTTAAATCTTAGCAAAACCTTTTAACGTTATATGCAACCAGTAAGACTTAGGTCTTTAGTTTGTCCTAAGTATCGCTTGTCGTTGCAAATTATGTTTTGAGGTAGACAAGTATATTCTTCGAATAGCTTTTTATAGCTATAGATAAAGCTAAACCAAATGATAAGTTTCCATTAAAAGAAGATGCCACATTATGTTTAATTTTATATCTTAATAGACCACAAATATAGCCTAGTAAATTTACTCGCAAAATTGTAAAGTAGCCATGGAAGCTGTGATTCGATTCTTAGTTCATGTTGCAACCAAAAGTTTGGCAATGGGTAGAATACAATACCCTCTAGAAGCGTTGCCATTCTAATGAATTTTTGTTAAAGCTATAAGAAAAAATTAAGTATTAAAATTGTCATGCAATTTTAAGATTAATGCAATTGCAATATAATTATTGTGAGTGGTATCGAGATTTTAGATAGGTGTGGACGATAAACCCGATGCCAAATGTGTCGACAATGTTCATAAAATCTAGGATTGAAAGCTATTTTACTCGAATATCTCGTATTGAGAAATTAACATTGTTAATTGTATTCACTTTTATCATCATATTCGTATATAATTGTTATCTTGAATGCTCATCTTGATTATGTCATAACATTTAAACGCTCTGTTGTACATCACGTTAACATTTATATTTGTTCTATCTTCAGGCGTGTATGTGTATGTATACGCACAGACGCGCGTATCAATGACAATGGCAATGACAATAAACATTTAATACATTCAATATAAGAATGTAATTTTTAACTATTATTAATGAAAATGCCCGTTAAGATGTTTTCTTACTACCTGGTTCATTTTCTTATATTACTAAGATATAGCTTACCTTCGTGTTTCAGGTACTATCTTTGTACCTCCTACTTCTTTGCTTAACTTTAAGCCGCAATCAAAATATATAAATTTACTATTTTTTTTAAACAAAATATTAATCTGTACTCTGGATCATGGCAATAATATGCAGTAATTTACTATTTATTAAGATAATTCACATCGAGAAGATTAAAATATTAGCGCGCATTTCTCGTTATCGAGTAATCGAATGTACAAACGATGATCATTATGTGTAAACGTACACATTGCAATTTCGTGCCAATCGCCAAAATAGTTGATCTATACTAAATCTCGCAAAATATTAAATTCCACGATTGTGTNTTTTTTTTTTTTTTTTTTTTTTTTTTTTTTTTTTTTTTTTTTTTTTTTTTTTTTTTTTTTTTTTTTTTTTTTTCTCTCTTATACATCAACGGAACATAGTTATCATAATGCCATACAATACTGTTTAACAAAATCTACAATAGTGCATATTTAGGGAACATTACCTTTCACCGTGTGCATTTAATTTATACAAGAGGATCGTTATCGAGATCCATTTCTTCTACCGTGATATAAAGTCCTTCTTCCTCATATGTAGACTCGTGTTTCGCTAAAACTTTGAGTAACGGCCGCAATTTCATCCACCATTGATATGTAGAAATGCGATGTCTGAAAATTATTGCGAACACATTATTTGTACATATCAGTAGAAACTTTCGATGGAAATCAACGTCAATGCTAAAACTTTGAGTAACGGCCGCAATTTCATCCACCATTGATATGTAGAAATGCGATGTCTGAAAATTATTGCGAACACATTATTTGTACATATCAGTAGAAACTTTCGATGGAAATCAACGTCAATGTATTGCTGTTATTTACTCGAAATCCGTAACTTCAAGAAGTTCTGTAAACGGTGTAAATCTGTACTGCCTTCGCACAATACCAATCATCACTGCGCTGTCGGGATCCATCGTTGTTATCTTACTATC
>NIPQ01044660.1:0-10482 GCA_002806875.1 Lepidotrigona ventralis hoosana | reverse complement strand
GTGTATCTACATCATTGGTCTATCTAGAAGCTTTCAAGGAATATATCTTTGTCATTGAACTATATAGACTTTATAAACTTTCAGAGAATACATTATTGAATTATCTAAGAGCTTCCAAATGATTCTACAGATCAAATATTTCGCGAGTATAAAATTCTGATCAAAAATCGTATTTCATATAAAAACTACCATACATCAACGTCATTGATCTACGTAGAAGCTTTTAACGAGTACATCTTCGTCATTGAACTGTCATAGATCAAATATTTCGCGAGTATAAAATTCTGATCAAAAATCGTATTTCATATAAAAACTACCATACATCAACGTCATTGATCTACGTAGAAGCTTTTAACGAGTACATCTTCGTCATTGAACTGTCATTGAACTAGAAACTTTCAGGGAATATATTTTCGTTATGGAATTATCTAAGAGCTTCCAAACGATGCTGAAAATCGAGCAAAAGATTCCGATCCAATTCGTATCTAATAACTTTTAAAATCGTATTTCGCCATCGTACATCTTCGTTGTTGGACTAGGAGTGTGTGCTCGCCATCTGACTACGATCGGAAGATCGCGAACGTCAAAGATCGAGTAGTTCGCATGTGGAAATATAGGAAACGGAACGATCGGGCAGGCGTACATAACGATACACACGCGTTCGTATTTAGAACAGGCGAGCGATAGCGGGTAAGATAGATGGTACGTGCACGTGAGATCTTGTCGCCGATATCAAGCAGCTTCCGGTTTACAGGTCTCATTATTTTCGCGTTAGAACCCCGCCGTCAGCTCGGTTCTGGGTCACTTCTCCGCCCTCCTCATGCCCGGCTCGAGAGCCCTTTGAACCGTGAACTCCTATCTGTTCGATATCGGGCCAGGGTATAACCTCCGCTCGATTCTCCGCTACCTGCCTCCTACGCAACGTGTATTCGCCTTCGCGTCCGCGCGTGCACGGCCTTCGTCGCTCTGTCAGGAATCATTTTATCTGATAACTCCGCCCAACCGCCTTATCGCACTGTAAGAAGGCTTTCCTAGTGTGTATCGTTGGAACGTTCTCAGCGTTAATGCCGTCGGTATTTGCGTTCCTCGAATTTGTCGTCTTCGTGGCACGCTCGTTTATTTTTAATTTTNTGGTTTTTAACATTTTTAATATTTTTTTTATTTTTTTTTTTTTTTTTTTTTTTTTTTTTTTTTTTTTTTTTTTTTTAGTTGACTCGACATAAAAATTCATGTGATAATCACTGATGTCACACTGGACAAAGGAGTGCAAAAGATTAAGTGGATTAATAACTGTTGAAGGCGAGAGAATGATTTAGGACAGTTTTATCATATGGATATTAATGCTCATTTTTCTAATTTATATTCTAAAGAATCCTTCCTTCTGAAGAAAATTCCACGTTTGATTTAGCGAACAGTATTTTTAAATATTTAAAAAAAGCCTGAATCGGTAGAAGAATTGAGTTTGAATATAAAAGTGTTCGGAACAATCGAATGTAATGCATAAATGGTGAGTTATAATATTTAGCGTGTTTCGGCAGGAAATCTGTTCAAAGAATTATTTCGTCCCTGTCCTTTTCCCTGGATGAATTTTTGTTTTTTTTTGTTTTTTAATGAACATTTCAAATGAACCGGCGCATTTAACGTTCCGTCCTTTAACATTCACAACCGCCTTTGTTTCCTTTCTTGTTTATAACTGGATTATTCCGAGTATAGTTGCAATTTCCTTTGTCGTCCAGCCATAATAAATTCTAATTGGTACTGTTTTATATTTCACAGGGAGGGAATCTTACAAAGCAACATTTTGAATATCATTATTCCACTTCCTCTGTAGCATTATTATCCTTTTGTTATTCGAAAAATTAATTGCTCCTTTGCCCTTTAAACGGTCGTTACCGTTATCTCGATGAGAATTGTATCAAAAGATTTCACAATGTATTTTACAAATAATTGGAACGTAATCGATCCATGGTATGTCACGATAGCTGTTCCTTTGAAGATGATATAATTTCAATCAATTGCCGTTGGAATAATGAAAATGACGAATTTATAACGTTTCGTAAATTAAGATTAGATTTGAATATTGATAATGCTTTCAGAGATTTTTAATAATTTCTCGTAAAATATTGTATCTTTTTGTGTCGTAATTTCTCCCTTGCCATTTAATTTTTCTAATACAAGTTTTGACATTCTAGTTGGTACGATTTCCATGCAACGCTTGGACTTAATAAACTTGGAATAAACCGTCACATAGCACGAATTTCTCCATCACACTGTTTCTGAATTTCAGCACGGTTTTGCGATGAAACACGGAACAAATGAACCGTGTTATAGGAGGGGATGACTGTAGTTTTAGTGTTGAGACACTCGCGTATTGGAATTGAAACAATTGCTATGCTCAAAATATTCTACTATTAAAATTAGAAATGAAATTAGAAATTTAGAAAATAAGATGATAAAATTAGAAACAAATCACTAGAATTAAAAAAAAAGGAACGTTGATAAATTTAATTTTAATATTAATCACCTCAAAATACTAAAATGCTCGATTAAAAAACGCGTCCTGAATCACCTGACTGACCGAAGCTCGCACTCCATCTTCAATATACGTCTCAACCTTCATCACCACCGTGGGGCCATAAATTCCACCGATATTCAATACAAAGCAAGATGGCGGCGAAGACGGGTGATACGAGAAGATCCTCGAGAAAGAGAGGAGCGAAAACTCGTGGGATAGGATCGTTGAATAGGAATTAAATTAAAAAATCGAGCGGCGCGCAGGGATCTCGCGCGATATCAGGCCGCTGAGCTGGGCGAAGTCAACGAGCGTGAAGTTTCCAGGTCGAGAGAGAAAGAGAGAGAGAGAGAGAAGGGTCCCGTAGTCGAAGACGTCGGTCAGAGGGCCAAGATGTAAGAGGATAAAAGAGATAGCGGAAACAGCAGCGGGATGGGCTGAAGATGGAACGCTCTCGTGGCTGCGACGAGAGTCCAGGAGGAACAATTGAATCAGCGAAATCAAGCTTCTACGGTCGATAGGCATGGCAATCACGACTCGCCGTGAATTTAAATCGCGTCGTGAGTCTGTGACGGGCGCGGGAAATTTAATATCGCTGCTCGAATCTACGTTACAGGGGGTGGAAAAGTATTTGCACACTTGACGAAAAATTATCTGTATCTTAAACTGTTTAAATTTCGTAAGAAAAAAAAAATAAAATCGTAAAATTATTCATCTGGCCTCGTTATAAAATCCAGAACCTTTAAACCTTGAGTATCCTTGAGTATCTTTTTTCCCCAGTGATGTCTTTATATCGTGCAGCAAGTCGAGAATTGTAAAAATTTAAACGCCTCTAAAATCACTGAGATTTCTTTCTCAGATGACTAAATTCACCGTAATTTTGAAGATTGAATTTTTACCGTGATTTTTTATCTTTCCTTTAGATCAATTTCTTAGAACTTTTCTCTACAATCTTTTTCTCTTTCGCTATTTTATTGAACGCTGAACATTAGAGTTAAATAATAATGTTTTAATACCATTTTAACACCAGAATCAAAATAGCAGGAAAAATCATAGAACAAATTTTAAAAAACTGTTTTGAAGAAGAGACTTTCAATATTATCTTTCAGACCGTGATAGATTTAATCAAGAAAAAAATATTTTCAACGTTTTCAGAGGCGCTGAAACGCCTCATTTCAAACATTTCTGCGATTCTTCTGAACAAAAGCAGCCTCGCTACATGATGTAAAATGATGTACTCAGCAAAACTCTCAGGAATAACTCTATGGAGTTATTATAATAATTCCATTATTCGCGGACATCAAGCTTGATGGAATTAAAAATGATTATAGTTAATCGTACGAAATTGTTGACTTACGCTTCTTTATAACTCTGTATTTAAAGCGTTTAGTATTGAATTTCAAATTTGAACGTGTTCTTCTTGTTTTTATGCTTACGTATTATTACATGTTCTTTTTATGTATTAAGCCTTCGTAGTTTGGCCGTTTAAGTGTATGAAAGATTATGTTACAAAAGAGATAATTATACAGGGTCTACAGAACTGCTTGCAAAAGCTCTGCTAAAGCTTCAGATACTCGTGGTAGTTTCAGAAGCCTGTTATCTGCTTTCGCGGATAGGATACAGCAGACCCGATGATTACGATAGCGTAACTTGCATTTGTCGCAATGTACACGTCAATTTATTCGTGTAATAAATTGAGCAAACAATAAAGCGTATATAGCGTCGAAAATATCAATTTTTTTTTGTATAAACACAGGCCAACAATAAAATTGTATATAGATAGAAGCATAGTAAAATGATTTTACTGTTGTTTAAATTCTTTCGAAGTACACAGGCTGTACCAAAAATTATGGTACGACCAAGCAACGTATAATTCTACGTATATGTGAAAATAAGTCGAAAAGAAAAAATAAAATTTTCCGTAAGTAAAACGCCTCGTTTTTCGAGAAAATCGAGTTTGAAAATTTACCAAGAATACTTGCTTGAATTTAATTAATTCTAGACGAGAAAGAATAATTAACAAGGGGCTATTCAAAATTTGTTCGTAAAATGTCCCGATACCGAGAAAATCGAATTTGAAGATTCATCAAGGCAGCTTTCAACGAAATTCGATGTCTATTCTCTTGAAGCTTCGAAATGAAAAATATTTTGCTCCACATTTTTTGCTTATCTGTTTTTGCAGATAGCATAATTATTCCTTCGCTCCGATTTTCTTGGGAACGAAGCATTCATCCGCGGAAAAATTCCATTATTACTCTTTTTTTTTTTTTACTTACTTTTAGAATCGTTTTACACTCTGCTAGCTAGTGATACGATTTCGGGAATATAATACCGAGACACACATAGATCTGTTCTAGTTTACGGCTTGGAGGAAGAAATTTCATTTTGAATTTTACACACCAGGAGGGGCAGGAAGTTGCAAAAATTCGTGCAACGGGCGAAGGGTTGCCAACGTTTTACGCGTTCGTAACACGAGAAAACTTGGTAATATCCGAAAGCTACGATGCGTTGAAACTGCGTGCAACGGGGTTGATCGTTCGCCGCCAAAGGTATTTCCACTGTACTTCGCGTTCCAGCTTTTATGAAAAATTTACAGCCCTGCATAAGCAAACGCAACGACGCACGTATTGGAATTTCAACTTATGCCGGCTGTTATACGTCGCGACTTTGAAAAACGCGGAACAAATGAAGAGATTGATCGATAGAATGTGACATTTAAGCCGTGTTAATTCAGACAGGCGTGTCCGAACGATTTTAGAAGAAAGAACTTTCAGTTGACTCAACGATCAGGTATCGATTTCACATACAGCAAGGGTGAAATAAGTATTGGCACGCTCAGTTTTCTGGCAATCTCTATAAAAATTTGTTCCCGTAAACAGTTTACTATTTCGTACAAATGCAATGGCAATTTGCAATAACAAATTATACGATAATAATACGAGAAATATAAAAAGACACGTAATATCCTTGGATATCAATATTAAAAATATTAAAAATTGTCTTGTCTCTAAACCATTAAAAATATTCCATATTTTTTCTCTCGAATACATAATGGAACCTGCAAAGAAAAATGTGTCAATATCTCTTTGATTCTTGAATTTTTCTATTACTTGTATTATTACTGTATAATTCAGTACTGATATTATTATTGCACAATTTATTACTAGAAATAGCAACTATGCACGTTACTTTTGTATGTGAATAGATTTTGTTAATGTGTCATTTGTATTCACAAAGATATTGCAAGAAGAAGAACTAAATGCATCGATGCTTTTTTGAAAAATAAATTGTACTTTCAGTTTCAATGCAGTGAAGATCAACTGTTTCTATTTGACATTAATGACTTGACGCGAGCGAAAATTGCAGATACTTTTGATTTAACACGGCAGTAGAGATCTATTTTTTCGAGAAGTCATATTCCGAGAAGCTTGAAAAGCCATAACGAAACCCTATAAATTTATCGATCATAGATACTGTGTTTTATACTTGTATGAAGCATTATTTACGATTTTTCGAAACAGCAGATGAGAATAATTTAATAATGAAGAAAAAAGGAGAAAAAAATAAGAAGAAGGATGAGTGAAGTTTTAGTAACAACGAAACTGACAGACGAACAATTCTGTTCAGTCGTCCACATTTTAAATTTCATTTGAATGAACTTTGAGGGAATGGGAATTCATATCAGGAGAATTTTGTAAATTGATAGATGCGGGGAAAATTAAAATTTCACCAGCAACGAAAGTGACAAGCGACTTCTATTCGGTAGTTCAGATTCTAAATTTCATTGAGCAAACTTTGGGATAATTCCAATGAATTATTCATTCGAGTTCAAAAATTCATAGAATATAAAGGGGCTGTTTAAATAGAGTTCATTTGATACCTTCGCTGCTACTGAAATTCCATTCTCTCTTATTTCGATGCTTATACAAACTTGAATCCCTATTGTGCAGAATAAAAGGAAAGCCTCATTATTTATAAATTCTCGAAAATTCAAACTACTTGATAGTTCATTCAACATATCCATTGCTACTGAAATTTTGCTTTTCATTCTCTCGACAGCGATTTAATATTCTCATGTAAAATTTGAATGAATTTAAAAGTCTAGTTTAGCAGCTTTTTCCAATTTTGGCTATTTCGCTGAATTATAATTTTTTTTTTTTTTAATATGACCTCTTTTCCTTTTTAAATAAGAAGAACTTTTCGACCTCTTTTCGAATTGATTTTTTGTTTTAAAAATGAAAAGTCTCTTATTAAAGAACTGTAGCGGAATAGCCGTAATTAGGAAAAGAAACTAAAAAAAAAGAGAAAAAAATTCGGTTAGTTTTCTCTTGTTTAGAAGAAATTTCGAAAATTGCGGCATATGACGATCGTGGGAAGAAATTGTGGCTTGTGGATGGTTGGAGAAAATTCTGAACTTTCGCGAGCAAAGGTATCCTTTTATCCTAAGATTTTAGAAATATCTTTAAACAAACTTTAGAATANACTGTAGCGGAATAGCCGTAATTAGGAAAAGAAACTAAAAAAAAAGAGAAAAAAATTCGGTTAGTTTTCTCTTGTTTAGAAGAAATTTCGAAAATTGCGGCATATGACGATCGTGGGAAGAAATTGTGGATGGTTGGAGAAAATTCTGAACTTTCGCGAGCAAAGGTATCCTTTTATCCTAAGATTTTAGAAATATCTTTAAACAAACTTTAGAATAATCTTTAAACAAACTTTCCTGTATTAGTTTCCGCCCGACGCTTTTATAACGAACGTTTGTTTTCACTCTGCAAACAAATATAAGTGATTAAAGGCTACCTAATCGAATGATGATAATAACTTAATTTCTTTGCGCATAATACGTAATATAATGGGCCAGCGACTGGTAAAGCTTCGTTCGCATGTTACGAAGCAATTAACGTGATACGGTTTATCCTACGTTGTAACTAATTCTTTCTAAGCCGATGAACTTTTTCGTATAAGCACATCAACACATGTACCACGGTTCAACAGGTTATACATAATTTAGTTGCAAGTACGAGTTCCGTTAAAGTACGTACTTCGTTTCATTATTTAAATCAGCAAGAGAGATTATGGACTTGAAACACGAAGTAAATACGTTCTAGTCGGAAATATGCTTTAGATTTTAATAAAAGATTTCACTTTAATCGGGAGTAGTAAGTTCGACGTAATGGAGAACATGAGACATAATAGAAACTTAAATCAATGTTAAATTATGATTTATTTTACTAATCCATGTTAAACTGTATCCTGTATTTCAATTATTCCATATATCTTATTCGCAATGTCTGATTTTGAAAAATCGCTATATAAATATTTGAAGAATTCGACAGCTGATCTTTTGTTCTCAACGTATTGTCGAGAAGTAAAGCTTCAAAGGAGTAGCACGTCTCAGTAGGAATTTTAAAATTAAAATTCATAGAATTAAATAAGTCTATTATTTACGCTTAAATAAAATCGAATAAGTTCGACGAATGTTAAAAAAGGAATTCCATCCATCAGACTCAGCGCAGACTCATTCTCGGCAAAGTCATTCAGTTTATCTCGAATGTCGCGCAAGGAAATTAAAAATTTCTCATTGAAATTCTAATTATAAGTAAACCGTCATCCCATTCGTCAAAGCTTCGGAAAATAACCACGGAATCCTGAAACACGATAGATTATTTTCTAACCGGAAGACCGCGTTGCCACTCCATTTAATTCCCTTGGCACGGTGTTTCGATTCGATCAGACGTTCCATCGTCGAACGACACGCGAATAAATGCTCTTTGTTTTCGCATTCTTTCACAGGCCTTTGTCAACGTCTCGGTAGAAACCAATACAATTTCCCCATCAAATCAGCCGAGTGATCTGGTCTACCAGAGAGATCTAAAGTTCGCAACGTACGTACGTAGAGCAGAGAAACGGACGCAATATTCTTCTGAACGCGCGGTTCGAGGGAAACCTCTTCTCCGCCATGAGAAACTGTTTCGTCGAACGATTCGTTGAACTCCTATCGGCTCGCCTTTATCCGTTAAGAGCAACAGAACGCTCGGAAATTCCGGTAACAAAAGAAACGAAAAAAAAAAGAAAAAAAGAAAAGAAACAGGAACGACGAACCTTGGCACAAAAATAGTGTTTTTATCCGAAAGTCGCGTTCTGAAGATGGCGAGACGATGAACTTTGCACGCAAAATGGAATAGTATGAATCTTCCACTACTTCTTCATTCTTTTCTTTTTTTTTTCTTGTCAAATATTTACTGCATAGAGAACGATATTATTTTCGAGAGGTGTTTCGAGAATAATTTGAGAGGAAAATTTGCTTCTGTGGAAAACGTTGAGAAAAAGAGATACATGTAATTCTGATCTAAAATTTATTATTAATATTAACATTAATATTATTAATATTAACTCTACTTACATGTAATTCTGATCTAAAATTTATTATTAATATTAACATTAATATTATTAATATTAACTCTACTAATTTATTATTAATATTCCAAATGCAATTTTCTGCAATTTTCTCCTTCCATTAAACAATTCAATAATATCCGATAACCTAAATTAAAATTAAAATAATCAGACTACGCTTCGTACTTACAACATATCTATAAATGAAACTATCTACAAGTTTCAAGTTCATCGCCATACACGTGTTAAATCATTCCAAGGACCAAAGCAACGACAATTTACATTTTCCAAGAGGACCTAGAGGGGTTGAAAGAACGGCAGTTCCTATTTACACGAGAATTAAGATTTAATAGAGGAAGCCGATGGCGAACGCAGTTCGAATTAGCAGGGACGCGAGAATATCGCCGTTTTAAGCACCGTTTCAGGGTATTGCCTCTAGTGCCAAATTACCATGTCGAACAACAACGGAATACGCATACAGAATGAAGTGGATGTGAAGGGTCGGCAGCACGGTTAGGCTTCCTGCTGTGTTGGCGGGTACACGGGCCAGTGTGTCAGCAGTTTTCAGCGATATAAACGCGGGTTAGACACATCGAACTGTGATCTGAATTCTCTGGCCGGTTAATCAAAGATTAACTCCTCAGCCACTGAACCGCAATTCAGTCGTTCAATAAGAACCTCGCAGAATAAAATAATTTCTCGAATGAAACTTTAGAGTACAAGTTTAAGCAATAGCATCGCTACGTGTACAGAGATATTTCGCATCAATCGATTTGGAGCAAATGAAAGATGAACCGAGCCAAGTTGATGTACTGAGAGAAGAAAGTATAAAAATGTCGAAGGGAAAGGGAGAACAATCGTTGATTCGATATTACAAAGGTTAAACTTGTACGTGTGAATCAGTATAGATTTCTACTTTGTATTCCAATCATCAGACAGATAGATAACCGTTTGTTGGTTTGATCGTTTGCTGGTCAAAAGTCCACGTTTAATTCGTCAATCGACGCGTGTATGTAAGTGCATACACGAGGCTTGGCAAATGTGACGCTTACGGGTATCACTGGTGTTCTCAATTCTGAGGAAGCTGGCTACAATACCGCCGGAACGTCGGTTCGCAAACAATGGACGCGGCTTACAAGCAGAAGCCACGGCAAATTTAGGGAAACCTGTCTCCTCCGTAGACGTGCAAGCTATCCTATCGTCTAGATTCTGTTAGACATGCAAATCTCCCCCCGAGATTGAATGTTTGACGACAAATTAAAACTCGAACTGCCGCTGTTGACACTAAAGTGATGAAAGAAAAATATAATGATACTCATAGATCGTAGATTTTTACGTAGATTCTGAGAAATCTGAAGGAGCGAGTATAAATGTATGCAGACTGAAGCTATTGGCAATAGTTATTAGTTAAGTTAGATAGATCTTTGTACTCGTAAAAAAAAAAATAAATTTATTACTTAGCATCGAAAAATATAAAAGTATAAAATTATTTAATTGTCAATGGATAGAGGAACACCTTTGTGTTGATAAAAGAATAAATATAACACAAGGATCTGGTAATACATTGCAAAAAATAA
>NIPQ01044650.1:15000-27841 GCA_002806875.1 Lepidotrigona ventralis hoosana | reverse complement strand
TTTGACAAAAATATTTAAGAGCAACACGTAAACCCGGAAAAGTATCCGAGGACAGTAATATTTCTTAAATAACATTAGATCGTCGTTATATATTAAAAAACTTAGTTCATTGTGACCCCCGCGTTGCGTTGAGTAATATAACGCCATCAGAGGTAATACATTGACAGAATGGATGTCCAATACCTTGAATGGCCGTATATAAGCGCCGATCCAATCAGAAGTATCGTAATACGTCAGTGAAGATAAAAAAAACATTTTGAGTAATATAACGCCATCAGAGGTAATACATTGACAGAATGGATGTCCAATACCTTGAATGGCCGTATATAAGCGCCGATCCAATCAGAAGTATCGTAATACGTCAGTGAAGATAAAAAAAACATTATATCATCGTTATATATTAAAAAGTTGTGTTCATTATGATTCCCGCAATGCGTAGAATATACAGGACCATAAGATCGAGACAATTATTGACAGAATGAATGTCGAATTACATTATATCATCGTTATATATTAAAAAGTTGTGTTCATTATGATTCCCGCAATGCGTAGAATATACAGGACCATAAGATCGAGACAATTATTGACAGAATGAATGTCGAATGTTTTATGTGGTCATTTAAGCCCCGAACCGTACCAAAAGAGCGTAATATTTCATGGTCGATAGATAATATTACATCGCAGATATTAAAAAATAGCGTTCATTGTGAACACTGCGATGCATAGAATAATATGAGTCCATCATTTCAAGATAATATATTGACAGAAACCATGTCGAAAAATTTGAATGTCCATATGTAAGCTGCACACCTTACTGGCGATCGTTAATATTTCGGAGACGATAAATAAGAATAAAACCTCGTGATATATAGAAAAATTGTGTTCATCGTGATACCCGCAATGCTTAGAATAATATAAGGCAATCAGATCTAGATGATATAATGAAAGAATTAATGTCGAAATCTTTCGAAGTTTCATGTGCCCCGAAACGTATCGGAGGTCCGTAATATCTCGAAGTCGATAAATATATATGATCGTCGTCATATATTAAGGAATTGAGTTCATTGTGATCCCACCAATGCGTAGAAAGATATAAGTCCATCAGTTCGTGAATATATGTTTACAGTATGAATGCCGAAATTTCTGAACGGTCACATGTAGGCCCCGTACCGTACAGAGAGACCGAACAATTTGCACATTTGAACATTCAAAAATCTTCAAGTTCATTCTGTCATAAAATCATATGAACTTTATGGTCTTATATTTATCTACGCAGACTTTATAATGTACATTTTTTTGTACTTAAATACTAATCAAATATTGTTTATCGATCCTGGATATATACGGCGTTCCGGTAAGTGGAATGAGGTAAGTTTATTCATGTCCAATCAAAATTTTCCACGATCATTCTGCCAATATATAATATCGATATTATGTTTTATATTATACTACTCTATGCGGTGTTCACTATGAACATCATTCCATTGAACAAAAATATCAATTAGTATTATTCATCAAGCCTGAAGTGTTACGTGTTTCCGGTGGAATGATGTTTACATATGTACATTAAAAAATTTTAACTTTCATTCTGTCAATATAACATGTTGATTTTATACTCTTATATTATTCTACGAAAAGCGTGGACCACTATTAACACAATTTTTCTGAATACAAATGTCACCTAATATTGTTTGTAGCGCTCTAAGTTTGCGATGATCCGGTAAAAGGGATGAAGTTTACTTCTGCTCATTCAAATATTCATTCATACACCGTATCAATATATTATATCTATCTGGTGGTCATTTATTATTTCACGCATCGCGTGGATAACTATGAACACAAATTTTTAATGTATAACTATTATCTGATATTATTTATCGACCCTGAAATATCACGGTGTTCCAGTACTTGGAGTTTGGTTTTTATATGCTTCTTGAACATTTTCTATGTTCACACTATCAGATTATTAAATCGATCTGATGGTCTTACATCATTGCGTCGCTGGGATCACTATGATATCTACATGATATACGAATTATGACATACAATGATTTGTGATATACAAAGATTTTCTGTTATTATTTATCAACCCTGAACTTTTACTGTGTTCCGGTACGGGAAATGAGATTATCATATACTGCTTCAAATTTCTGGACGTTCATCGCTTTAATATATTAACTCGATCTGATGATTCTGCATTATTCTATGCATCGCGAGGATCGCACATATAATATTTTAATATACAACAACGATCTAATATTATTTATCGGAACTGAAATATTACGGTGTGCCAGTAATTGGAATAATGTTTTCATATATACATTTGAAATTGATGTCACTCATCGTATCAATATATCATCTCGATTTGATGGTCTTGTATTATTCTACACATCTCGGTGATATAAATCAAAACATATTTTTTACATAACGTTGATCTAATGATATTCATCGGCTCTGAAATGTATGCGCATTTGCCGTATGTAGAATGTAATTTACATATGTCAACTGAAATCTATCAACTTTCATCGCATCAATTTATTATCCATCGTTCTAATGCATCGCAGAGATCTCTCTGAACACAATTTTTTAATATATAAAACATTCTAAAATTATTTATCAGCCCCAAAGCTTTGTAAGTGTACAAGAGGAATGAGATTTACATGTAACATTGAAAACTCTCGATATTCACCGTAACAATATATTATATCGACTCGAGTGTCTTATATTATTCCACACATCGCGTTAATCACTCTGAACACCTTTTTTTTAAATATATAAATACGACCTAATATTTTTTATCGGCCCCGGAATATTACAGTCCTTCGGTACGGTTCGGGGTTTACATGTGACAATACAAAATTATCGACATTATTTCTGTCAATATACCATATCGAACTGACGGTTTTATATTATACTACGTATCGCGGTGGTGACCAACAAAAATTTCTAATATATAATGACTATCTAATATTATTTATAACGACTATTAATATTATCGACCATGAAATATTACGGCTATTCGATACGTGAAATGAAGTGTACATGTACTCCTTGTAATGCATACAGTCATCGTTTCAATTTATTATATCGTTCTAATTGTCTTATATTATTCCACGCTTCGCGGAGACCACAATGAACACAACTTTTTAATATTGAACGATGGGCTAATATTATTTATTGTTCCTGAAATATTACGGTACGGTCTGGGATATACATGAGCCAATTCAAAATTTCCGAAATTCGGTCTGACGGTTATATTGTAACGATCTGATTGCCTTATATTATGCTACGCATCGCGGGAATCACTTTGATTGATCAACGCAATTTTTTAGTATACAACGATGATCTTTTCTTATCTATCGATCTCTGAATTGTTACGTTGTTTGTATTGTTTGTTCTGTACGTGGAATGAGGTTTACAAACGCGACATGAAAATTCGCGACACTCGATACACCGTATCAATATATTATCTACATCTGATGGTTTTTAATTATTTTACACGTCGCTGGGATCGCTATAAATTCAACTTTTTAATATATAAATATGATGTAGCGTTATTAACGACACTAACGCTTTACAGTCCTCCATTTTGTCTCGGGGTTTACATGTGACCTTTCAAATTTTCCGACATTCATTCTGTCAATTAATGAAATATACCTCATTGTCTAATACTACTCTACTCATGGAGGGGATCACTACGAACTCTATTCTTTAATATATAACTATGAGCTAATATTATTTATCGACACGGAAATATTACGTTTTACAGGCAAGTGGATTGTTTTTTATGTACGCACTTGAAAACTCTCGACACTCACCGTATCAGTACATTATCTCGATCTGATAGTCTTATACTATTCTACGCATCGCGGGAATAAGAACACAATTCTTTTATATATATGGGCTATCCAGCATTATTCATCACCTCTAAAACATTCTGGTGTTCCGGGATGGTTCGGGACTAATATATAACGCTCAATATTTTAAATATTCATTCTGTCAATATGTTATCTCGTTCTGATAATCTTCTGTTATTCTGTGCATAGCGGGGTTCACAGTGATCACAATTTTATTATACATAATGCTGTCTAATACTATTTATCGACCCCGGAATATTATAGTTCGCCAGTATGGTTCAGAGCCTACTCATGACAAATCAAAATCGACACACATTCTGTCAATATATTATGTCGTTCTAATGGCCCTATATTATTCTACGCATCCCTATATCATTCTTAACATCCAGAATGAGCACCGTTTTTTAAAATACAACTATGATCTAATATTATTCACTGACCCCAAATGTTATGGTCCTCCGTGACTTTTCGGGGCTTACATATGACCATTCAAAATTTAGGAAATTCATTCTGTCAATATAACATTTCGATCTGATGGCAACATATCATTCATCGCATCGCAGGGATCAGTCTGAACAAAATTCTTAATTATATAAGAACCATCTAATATTATTTATCGACACCATAATATTTTGGAATTCCAATTCGGCTCGGCGCTTTCGTATAACACTCCAAAGCTCTCCACATTAATCCTGTCAACATATTATCTCGATCTGATAGACTTATATTAATCTACGTCACTAGGGAATCAACGTCTACGTCTACAATTTTTTAATTTATAAGAACAATATTTGATTATTTATTAAGACGGAATTATTACTGTGCTCCGGTTTGATACTAGGCAACGTATGACCATGCAAAATTTTCAACATTCATTGTATCAACATGTCACATCGATTTTATTGTCTTACATTATTCTACGCAACGCGGGCAAAGCTATGAATACAATTTTTTGCATACAAATGTCATCTAATATTATTTATCGAGCCAAAAGTGTTAATGAGTTCCGCTACGGCAAAAGAGGATTACATGAAGAAATTCAGAGTCTCATACATTCAACGTATCAATATATTATCTTTATTTGGTGGCCTTATTATTCTACGTATCGCAACATTTACAACAACCGCAATTTTTTAAATGTTATCATCTAACATTTGTAGTAATGTAAATGTATATCATCTAACATTATTTACAAAACCTGAAATATTACGGAGTTTGGGAACGTGGAATTATGTTCACATATGATAACTCAAAATTTTCCACATTTATTCTTTCAATATATCATATCTATGTTGTGATTTTCTATTATTCTACGCATTGAAGGGTTCACAATGAACACAAATTTTTGTAAATATATAACATCTAATATACTCATCGAACCTGAAATATTACGAAATACCGGTACGTGGAATGAGGATTACATACCATGATTCAAAATTTTCCAGATCAATTCTGTCAGATATCCGTATTATGGTCTAGTATTGTTCTATACATCACGGGGAACACAATGAACAGCATTTTTGTATTAATAAATAATATATAATGTTATTTATCGTGCCCGAAGTATTACGAATTTCCGGTACGTGAACGATGTTTAAATATGTTCCTTCAAAATATTTCACAGTCATTCTATTCATTTTTCATATCGATTTTATGCTCATATATCATTCTACACTTTGCGGATATCACAATACCGTATTCTTTAGTACGTAAATACCATATAATATTATTTATCGAATTTGATATATTACGGTGTTTCTGAACGTGGAACGAAGTTCTCATATGACAATTCAAAATTGTTCACATGCTTTCTGTGTTTACATATCGTACCGACTTTATGGCTGACCTTATATTATTCTCCACCTTTCAGGATTCGCAATGAACGCAATTTTTATCTACGTAAATATCACTTTATATTATTTACTGAGCCTGATATATTACGGAGTTCTAGTACATGGAGTGAGGTTTACATATGACAATTCAAATTTTTCCACAATCCTTCTTTCAGTCTATCTTATCGATTTTGTAGCCTTATATTATTCGACGCATCGTGGTGTTCACAATGTACACAATACTTTTGTAAATAAATATCATGTAATATTATTTATCGCATATGATATATCACAGATTTTCGGTTTTTGGAATGAAATATAATTATTAGTTTGATAATTTTTTCATTCATTCTGTGAATATAACACCATTCTTTTGTACATAAATATCATCTAATATTATTTATTAAGGCTGAGGTATTCCGGTACGTAGATTGTGGTTAACATATATTACATCAAAATTTTTCACATTCATTCTGTCAACATGTTATATCGGTTCTATGGACTTTTTACGGATTGCATCGCTCACAGTGAGCGCCCTATTTTTGTACATAAATATCATTTAATACTTTTTTGACGGCCCTGAGGTATATGGAGCTTCGGTACGAAGAATGGGGATTACATATGGCACTTCAAAACGTTCGACATTCATTCTGTTAATATATCATACATCTGATTGTTTAGTATTATTCTACAAATCATTCTACAAATCCGGCCTCTCTTCGTCGTCATCGTCGTGCTCCTGGCAGGCGTGGGAACAAAGGCAGGATTCTTTATCTTAGCTCGCCTCTTCGCGGACCTCATTGTAGTCTTCGAACTCATTGTAGTCTTCGAACCTCATTGTAGTCTTCGAACCTACAGCAGATGCGCCGCGTCACATGTTGCAGATTTTTTCGACCTTAGGTCCTTCTCATCTAGAATCTGTGGAAGGTGTTTCCTTCTCACCGAATGGCGAAAGATCTTAGCGAGTCTTACCGTTAATTGCCGTCCTTTGTGGTACACTTCTGGGAGGTCCTTCTATGTCAACCATTCACGGCCGCCTCACGCCTTCAACGACGGTTGTTCTCTGCATGCCGTTGAAGACTCCTGTCGCTCTGGTCGCTGCTCCTTCCGTTTGCCGCTTCCTCCTAGCGCCAGGAGGACGTTTTTTGTGCACTACATTATCGCCAGATTTTTGAGTACCACGTTGGGCTGTTCCCAGCGGCACTGCAAGCAACCCGTGACGGAGGAGGAGTAAGATCTGCCAAAAATCTGTTTAATATTCTGAATGACTTATAGGGAGTGTGTCGGATATTAAGCTGGTAAGAACAGATAAACTGTTTCCATTTAACAAGCTGTTAACATGTTTTCCTCTCCCAAAGGTATAAATAGGAAGTTTATATAGTGGCCTCGTGGCCGACAATACTAATAAATGTCAACTTCATTTAAGCAGGTGATTCTTTCCGCGGTGACAATTTCCCCACGGGAGATTACAGATTGTTTCCTGGCATATGATACTTAGAATATTAGACAGAGGTAGCGACGCGATCACCACTCTGCTTGAGCGCGGCAGGCGCGCATATATGCTATTTGCGCGGGTAAAAGTCGGTTTTACCTACCAAGATAGAGACCGCCAGCTGACGGAGATTACGCAAGAAATAAAATGTACAGTGATTCGGGCGTTGAAATATGTACAATTTCGACTACATCGAGGACCGAAGGGACGCAACATAAATTGAAACTAGAAAGGGTCGCACTAGAGAGCACGTGTAAGGGAGTAGAAAGAAAAGAATATAGATAGATAAATATTCGTAAAGGAATATAAAATAATAATAAAACGTTGTAGGAAAATTCAAGAGGAAATTCAAGAGAAGCTTTAAAAGAGCAAATATTAGAAGAGAATGCTCGTGGCCTTTGCGTTATCAAACGACACCTTTCGGTCGACCGCGTCGACGGGAAGTTGTGCATTAACCCCGAAAAGTGTATCTATTGAAATGAGCATCTAGTAGAACTTTAAGAACTTTCCGTATTTTGATTCGACTCTTATATTGAAGATGTGGAGGGCCTGTGTCGAAGCTATTGAGTTGTATAGCAGTAAAGTCAAGTGAATTTAAGAGAAATAGCTGTTTATGTTCGTGTTGATCGTATCGATCGGGAGTTCGTTTTCGTGAGCGGAAATATCGCGTACGTGATCGTCAAATGCGCCGCATCTTGCGCGACAGGCCGTGATATTGACGAATTCCTGGTGGCAAACTCAACGTATATATCCCGGGACTACGCGATCCTCTCCAATACCACGATATTTCTTATCAGAACCTCGTATTCTGATGAGATAAGAAGTAGTTTGTTGAGGTGGACGTTGTGCAAGTGCCAGAGTGCCGACGATTCCGTCGATAGAAATAACGTGACCTTGTCAACGCTGTCGGCAAGAGGCTGATTATTAATGATTTTTTCCCTCGCTTTTTGAAGTGCTTCAAAATTACTTTTGAATAGCATGGTCACATCTATAATGAAAAATCCTCGTGCGTCACCACAATGTCGGGAGATAAACGCCCGAAATACGCTGGTTCACCCTGACCACCGCAATAACAAGCCTCTTGACAATGGCGCAATTGCAAAGCAACCACGTGGTGGCCGCAGTGACAAAGCACATGGGACAAGATCTCCGACAGATATCTGCATCGCCGGCATCTCCGGTCATCATCACTCCATCAACGCACCCCATTTAAAGGGATCAATTCAAAGGTCCAATCCAAGGTGCGCACAGTGCACAAAGTGCCAGTCTGCAAAGCGAACATACTTACTCTTCGGCCATAAAACTTCGGCCAATGACTTTCTTGGTAGCTGGAGGTTTATGCTGAAGGTTTACACTGCGTGCTGGGCACTCAGCAAGAACTCGCAATCCAAACATTTTCGCGGATCTCAAGGCGGCCGATCCAAACTGAAACCAAAAAGATAAGTGAGAACGGCAGCTCCATTTCTCCCTCGAGCGAGCCCGAAAGTGGCTACCTGACAATGTCTGCTTAGCATACATGGTACTTAGCATACATCTACTAAGCGTACATGGTATTTTCAACCGGACGACTTCCTCCAGCGCTGACTTTGCAACATGTGTGACCGCCGAATCATCTGCGTTTAGGATTCTGAACGCGCAAGCCACGGCAGAAACTTCCGCCAGTCCGCCAGCATAGAGAGCTCGCACTCTTCCCAGAAGAGTGAAGATGAATGTCACCTCTGCACTGGGACGCTTGGGAGATTTAGCCAACACTTCACCTTTCGCTTGAAAATCCGATTTACCACAACGGTGATATTTAATATCTTCACATCTAAACAAGATGTCGTCGCGCGGCAGCAGTTGAGATCGACGATCAGGCTTTGAATTATGCGGTACGACAGGATGGAGGCAGAACTCCCCATGCTTCAAAACGAGCAGGCGTTAGCCAGCTAATTAAAAAATCGTTGAGATTGTCTCTCCCCGAGATTGGCCCCGAGATACATAGTGAAGATGAAAGGAGAGTCCCAACGAACTTGCCAAACTCTCTACTGCAGATAAAAAACCACCAAAGCTGTGGAAGTCTGGAGCGACGTCATCTGCGTAAGACATGGCCCACTTGCTAAATATCCCGTATCTAGCTCCCGATTCTTTTTAAACAAAGTAATCGATTACCAAATCGGACAATAACGGGCTCAAGTAGTCCTGCAGCGCACCTGACCGCACTGAGATGGAATCCGTAAATCCCTCGCGTATTCGAACGCGCCTCGTGGTACCAGTTCATGCACAACATGATATCGACAATCCTTGCAGGTATGGCGGCGTCAACGAGGGTGCGTTGGATGGTCTCATGGGGGACGGATCGTTACTTCCTTCTTCCTTTTGCGGGGCTTCTCCACTGCATACAGCAGAAATTCCTTCTTGGCTGGACTAAAACGTTTGATCACGATCGTCCAGAGCATCAGCCAGTTCGTTCAACATTGCGGCGAACAGCTTGACGTTGACATTGCTCATCGCTATGTCTTCAGTTGCCCAGATCTTTGCGAATACTCTTCTTGTGCACCGACACAGTAAGGCTGCCCTTCCAATTGTGCCTCAGATGGAATGTGCAATAAGCATTATATAAAGCAGGTAATACCACTGCTTCTGTGTCCTCTTTCGTGAGGTCTCCTAGTTTACGCCGTCGAGTCCGAGAGATGAGTCCTTCATTGGGAGATGTTATGTTCTAAAGTATGCAAAGCGACTAAAACTATAGATTTCGGGTTACATCTCACCTACAGATAATACCTAAGAGGTAAATTCTTCTTCCTTCTGAGCTATCGGCATCATGGGACGAATCTATTGGGATTTGAGACAGAGGGAAGGGACAATTACTTTCTACTTCCGCAAAGGTCGATAATACGAAATCTTGGATAATGTCCTTAGGCAATTTACAAATGAAGAAAACCTTTTTCAACACCTCTTCGACTTCGCGCTCTACTGTTTGGTATGATACAATTTCCCTATATGAGATGCCTTCCTCGTCAATTCTTCAGAGGAAGGACTTTCTCAAATTGGAACCTCGTCCCGGGCGAGGTCTTCTATTCGTCTCGCACAACACCAGCTGACATGTCTGGACAGCGTTCGATTCCACTGTAACAGTCACGACTTTAACTGATGACCGTTCAGACACGTTCCGCAATTTCAACTACGGTCGTAATATGTAGGTATCGGAAGTTCTTGCGCTCGTTGCGCCCGAGATCGCGCAAAGTTGGCTGCTACTAGTAGTGCTGCTGTAGCCGCAATTACTATTGTTGTTGCAGTTGTTGCCGTTGCTTCCGCACAGTCCACCTCGTAGCCAGTACTGCTTCCTGTCGTTTCCAGATTAGAGTACTCACCGTCTGTCGACGCGCTCCCTCGGCGATTTGTAACCTCGTCCAATGACGGTGCAGACTGGTTCCAAGGCATTTCTTGGATAATGTGCTCGTTTTCTATGACTTTACTTCTTTACATTTTTGCACCTAGCAATCTTGCTGCGATTGGTGATGTTACAACTTGATGGTGGATTTTGTCAACGTCTGAACGCGGGTGGATCGATGTTCTTCTAATCAGTCGCGCGGTAGAACCGTAAACGACAGACGATGTGATCGGACTGCCACGTACCATTACTGTGACAGTGGCCATCGATAATATGACGACTACGGAAGTATTGCATAAAGCACATATTTAGAGGGGCCTTCTGAGTAACTTCTGGTAATTGGAACAACTCACCTTCGCAGGGTCAGGCTTTTCGCGGTCAGGCTTGCTTATTTCCGCGTTAGATGTCGTTGTGATTATTATCGCTCTTGTTCCACTAAACCTTTCAGGGCTGCTCGATGATCATTGGCTGTCCGTTGTTTTTCGCAAACTCGATGTGAACTGCGTGGCTGAGACTGGAATGAGTCCTGCTGTTAAAAGCCTGCTCAGACATGGTGATAAGAGACAAAGGAAAGCGAGCAAGAAATGATACACTCACCCTAACAATCTGAAGTTCGTATGTACGGCTGCAGGCGAAGTAGTGACGGTCGCTGTCGCGATTTCTGCGTTGTTATTGATGCAGGGCAAGGTAGTCTTCGCGTAGGAACAGGCGCAGATGATATTGCGACAATGCCGATTTGCCAATCGCTCCTACTGGCTCTGGACTTTCAGTTAAGGGGTTTTGTAATACTATATCCCGTTGATCAGTCATTTCCCTGCGTGGTTCTCGAGTTGTCGGGAAACATCTTTTAGTTGTCCTTGTGCTACTTTCCAGCGTGGTATTCGATTCCATACCGCTAAAGTCGGGACTCCCTCAGTAGTGGGGTTAGTGGAACCTAAAGTAGTACGAGCTGATTCCCGCAGCCTGGTGTGATGCGTTGCGGAGCCTGAATACTGGCATGGTTCCACGGCTCGCGTTTGCAGCATCTGCAGCGCTCTCGCAGTCGACGTTGTCAGTGTAGCCATAGTCGTTGGTGACATGGCCATCAGGATCGTGGAGTTACGCGTGTGGACGAGAATATCCGCGATGAGAAGAGACTTACTCTGAACGTTGATACCGTTGGGCGTATTCCAATGGTGAACAAATCTAACCTAAACCTTCTATGATTTCGTGATTCCTTGTGTGGTACCTCTTTATCTCCCTTGTGCATAGGCGTTGGCGTCGGAAAGTTTTTACACACCGCAGGCCTATCTAGCGGACGAAATCCGATGATGCAGTTTCACATATTTTACACAACACACGCTCGAAAACTTTTTCAAACTTGCGGGCTGTCGGAACAGCAATAGGGGATATTTAAATATCTCCAGTTAGCGGTACTCTAAAGTTAACAACATTGGCCCCTTCGCCAGCGGTATTCATCACTGTGGCATTGCAAAACCGGCAAGTTTTATTAAAATTGCCCGAACTGTTAGTACGACCTCAAATGAGTGGTTGGGATCGGTAAGCAGAAACGTTTAGCAAATAAATAAAAAATAACGCAACAGATAAATAAAACTGGTTAATCAAATAAAAGCAATAAAGTAAATAGCAGAAAATGGGAAATTAAATGTAAAACAGAATTTGAAGCAAGAAGATAAAACAATAAATAAATGAAGTTGATAGAATAAATAAAATAAAATAATAGGAATAAAAATAAAAAATAAACGTGAAACAGATAAAAATGGATTAGGAAAATATCACTAAATGGCAATAAATTAGAATAAAACATATTGAGGCTTCGATATGTACCAAAATCAAAGCCCCAATGATAGCTTTTATAATTTGCAGTAAATATGAATTAAACGTCGTCGCACTCAGTTAGGATGTATATACAATATACATACAATAATGAGATGCGGTGCTCTTCGTAAACACTTTTGTGCTGACTAACTATCGTTAAAGATGATTACTCGAGAATATCGATCGCCAGAAATAGCTCAGAATTGTCACAAATGGAATAGAAATTACAAAGGAAATGATAGAATAAGTTAAAATAAATTGATAATTAGTGAATCAATCTGGCTGTCTGATACAATCAATCTGCCTGTCTCTACTAACTAAAACTAGCAGCTTGTATGTCGTGGATTCTAGCAACGTGTTAATATAAAAATCCTATCGAATCTGAATTTGTCAGCGGATAACATAAATGGGAAAAATAATTTTAAAAATGTAAAAGCACATTATGGCGCGTACTAATAGCAAAATTAAA
>NIPQ01044650.1:0-10000 GCA_002806875.1 Lepidotrigona ventralis hoosana | reverse complement strand
ATTTAAAGTACCTGTTTTATCATCAAACAATTGATTACCTGTAATGCGAATAATTTCATAACGAAAAAGAAAGAGACTAAAACCGAGTTCAAAAATGTAAATAATATTCTCATTTTGTCTCGGTTTCATATTTTTCAACAAAATGTAGTCTGAAAGTTTCGCGACGAGAGTTATCAAGATTCGGATAGAAGATATTTCCTTCTGGCTTGTAGTTTCTGCATGCGAGCGAAATATTGAAGCTATAAAATATTAAAAAGAGAAAAAGGAAAAGTAAAAGGAGATCAAATGTTGCGAACGTTTCTCCGATGCGGAAGCGTAATTCTCGGTGTTCCCTGGATCCCAATATCCCCGTGTCCGAACTGGCAAACATATAACTGTTAAAGGAGAAAATTAAATTTGTTCAATTTATGAGCGTATGTATTCAGCCGTAGTCTTATAACAAGCTCAGTATTGTTTGACGTGGCATGCAACAATGCGCCGTGCAATCCACGTGAAAACATTTCGAAGCTCTAATTTGAAGTTGCACAAAGCAACATAATTATGCATTTCTCGCGAACAATTAGAACAACAGCTGTTAAATCCCTATTCCGCAGCTTGAACAACACACAAGGAGTATTTAAAAAATGTCGTTTAAATTACATTCGGTTATTCTGGATACAGTGTTTCATGTTATTTACAAAATTAAGATGTATTTAATTTACTTAAATAAAAAGATGCCAGCTTGGATCTGCCTCGAAATTATTTATTCTAATACTCAATTATCAAATAACTTAAAACTTTGTTTCATTTTCTGAACACATGACAAAATAAATGAATACATGGCAAAATAAATTCTGGTTCTATCATTTCAGATTGAGATTTTATATTATAATAGAAAACATAGGCTCGTGCATTTATTATTCAAGGGTAATTAAAATAAGAACAATTCAAAAATATTCAATTTCATTATTTATCATTCGAATGCAGTATTTACCTTCACACCTAGTTTCTAGCGATTCGAATGCAGTATCCATGTTCACACCTAATTTCTGGCGACACTAAATTGTTTTGATGAAAAAATGTTATAAATATATTAATTGATATTTTCAAATTTTCTTCCATTCTGGTAAAGGGAATTCGCCAAATTCCCCCGAAAATTTTCTACAATATTTAAGTTCGGAAAATGGGCTGAATATTCCAAGACACGAATTTTTTTGTTTTATTGCTTTCGCTACCTAGTTAAGAAATGTACCTATTTCCGGCAAATTGTGTCGCATACGTGCTACTTTGTTCGTCAAGCATTTCAACATCCTTTTTACTATTTACCTGAAACATATTTTATTTTCTTACCTTGGTATAGGTAGACATCTCTAAATCGTTATATCGTTCGATTATATGAATCGATGACTTGTTATTATTCCTTTCGCAAATGACAACAGTGAAGGCCGTCAGGTACGTCTAAATTGCACTACACTTTATGGATAAGACAAATCTTCACCATTTCTTATAAACCTGTTTCGCTCTAAACAGCAAATGGCACACCTTTTTCTTGCTTTAACCAAGGTTTTTTTGCAATTTTCGTCTTTCCCAAACGTTCACGATTCTTTGAAATATGTTAAACAATCGCGACACTTGTCGTAATTCCAGGTCTCGCAGTGAAGCTTAAAATTGACGCTACACGTATTGTGGCACGTTTGTCCCGAGCTGTTGAACACTGCCATCGACCACAACTTTCGCCTCATCCATAATTGTCGGGATCTTTTAGTAAATTCGTTATCAGTTTTCAACTTCTGTGAACTGTTCTCGCTATTTTTATCACAGAACAACGTTATTCGTTTAATTTCAACATCGCGTGCTACTTCAGCTGGATGTGACATTTTTCCGAATTTGCCGAATGTGACATTTTTCAAGCCATTTTTGCAAATGTTAGTTGTAGAAACTGTATTTCACACGAACGCTACGCTTTAGACAGCCTCTGTACGATTGATCAGCGTAAATATTCGACTTGTTCAATTTTGTTTACATGAGGCTGCGCAATATTTACACTTTCTTTACACGTTTTTGTATTTCTGAGAAATTTCACTTTCAAGAATATTGATATGATAATTTACGCATTCTCTTTAGTTTCCGATACATAATATAGGATACATCAATATTAAACTGACGAACAATTTAAATTTAAAATATAGGAAAACTAATTGTTAATATTGAATTAATAAATTGACTAATAAAATTAATATAATGAAGATTCATGTTATTTATTATCATAAAAATCGATTCTTATTTTTACAAAATATACGCAAACTAAATTGACAAATAAAAACATGAAATACTTGTCACACTATTTTCATGATAACCTCATTTACCTTAATTGGATTTGTTCCACTCATCAATTGAAGAGCATTAATTTATAATATCCTTGTTCGAAGTTTCGTACATGTAAAGCAGTGCTCTTCCAGAAATTAAATTTATTATGTAAATAAAAACTTACTCCTCTGTCATGCTTCAAAGCCCTTCTACTTTTTCATTCCAAAGTCTCTGATTAAAGTTATATGTCTCAATCGTCTATGTTTCAGTTCCAACGTCAAAGAAGGGAATATAAGGAATAAACAGTGTAAGAAATACACTATAAGAAAATACAGAGTGTGCCATCTTTTCTCCTTGGAATGTATGTTTTGAACTGAAAACATATTATATTTAATGTACCGTCTGTTTTCGCAAATAAGCTAGCTGTACAAGTCACCCTTCTTGAATCCACTAAAATTCTAAGTTATTTACGAGCTTCAAATATAACAAGAAATTGTTGATAAATAATAAAAACTTAGCTGATCTAGACGAAATACAAAATTACCACCAGATATCTTCACAAATATAACGGAAGCTACTGTGCTTTGCTTTCAGCCCGCGTAAGGTACACACGTTTAGTTCCATATCGATATCTATCCTCCTACTGATGTTTCTTGAAACAAAGAAAACATAAGGCGTGATCGAAGATTGCGACGCTAGAAAATTTTTTCCTAGTCAATTTCTTAATCTATTGGGCAGAGGATTGAATCAGAGGAGATTTGTGTAATTATTAGACTAATTTTAAAGGAATGTAAAGAAAAATGAGAATGGAATAGAAATGACAGGATTTCAGTAGAATATTATTCGGATTTAGTAGAATATTATTTCGTGTTCCTGTATCATGAAGAGCTATACTTTGAATGTTTCCGATGTTTTTTAATATCATAAGAAGCAAGTATTACGAGAAGCACTGTACTTTGTATATTTCAAATTTTAAATTAATTTTGTATGCTTCAGTTTCTCATAAACGCATAAAAATCCGCGGTCTAGTAATTACATTTCACTATACCAACAGTTACCAATACGAGATCATTTATACACTTTGCTAGAATTCATGTATTTGCATTGTACGTGAACTGATTGAAATCTCTGAAAATAAAGCTGGATAATAATGTACAGAAAACACTTTCATTTTCAACATGATGTATTTTAATTAAAGGATGAATTGATGAAAGGACGAATATATTGAATCGTAATAACTATTTGATCAGGAAAGATTATTATAACCTGATTAAATTGATTTCCAAATGTAAAAACTATACAATTTTATATCAAAATAATCCTTCTTTGACATTAATCAAGTAATAAATTTTAAAGATTCACCAAATGTGTGTAATAAGATATTAAGACCTTGATTTATTAGTTTTCAAAGGCCAATATGCACTTTCGTGTTAAAATAATTTTTCTTACTCGTAAAATCAAATTAAAAAAAATTATCAGAAATGCAATTATAATGGAACATTATATAATTCAATTAGTATTCAAAGATATAAATTAATCCTTCTTAGTTACGAAGTGACATCAAAACTTAAGGAATCACTGAAATAATATATAATTACGTATTACAACTGATTTAATAGGTTTCCAAAGACCAGTATGTAATATATAATTTCATATTAAAAAAATAAATTCGTTAAAATCGGAAAAACATCCTTATCATGTTTCTTTCTCTTAATTTCCATGAACTGTCTTCATTTCAGTACCTAATACTGTACAGATAATATAAGAACTCGTAATAAAATAATTGTCTCATTTGATAGGTAACATGTTACAATATATTGAACAGTTATTTACCAAGTAAATGCATTTTTAATTCTAATTCAATATCAAAAACACATTTCTGATCTCTAAAACATTTTTTAAGGTAATATTAAAATCAAAAAATCACCCAAAATATACAATAAAGTTATGATCTGATTTAATTAGTTTTCAAAGACTATTGAAAAATGTTAAAGCTACAGAGTTGAAATAAAGAAACCACCAAAAATATTCTTATCATCATTTTCATTTCAATCTTTTTTGACTAGAATATTACCCTTATTCGGGAGTAAAATGGTATTGGCAATAATAATAGCAGAAAACACAAAAAATGCAGTTAAAATAAAAACACGAAAACAAGATTACAGAGATTTGATTTGAAATGTCATTAAGTTAATTTGATTATTTAGCTAAGTTGAAAAATTAAAAAATAATCCTTTGAGGTATAGGGATTTACACAATTTGAGAATAGGAGATGCTCACAAATGAAGAGCATAATTAAATGAAAGAACCGCTAGTGTATAATATTTTCTAGTGTACTTGATAAATGCATGAAAATATTTCGCGTTTCCAGATAAACACTTTCCTATTCCATAAAAATGGATTATCTGAATCATTTCAAGCACCGAAACTATGATTAAATAATCGTTACGTCGAGATGCATTTGTATGAAATAGAATCCCTCTCCATCTCTTCGCCCAAAAGAAAAGTTACGTGCTTATATTTATAATACTGGGATCTCCGATTCGATTTGCTTGACAAAGTACACACGGCAAAATTGTACAGAATGTTAAAATTAAACACTGAATGGAAGTTTGCCATAGTTGCCTAAAACCGTTATAAGAAAAAGACAGAGAAAGAAGAGAGAGCGAGGGATAAGAAAGAACAGCAGAAGGAAACAAAGCAGAGCAGTGGCCGTGACTGTTGAGTTAACAAATCGATTTCAACTCCATACCACTGTAACACGCAACGATATTTTAACTTAATTACTTGAAAATTGCATTATAATTTCCCGGTAAGCCCGGCCGTAGTACGTACCTATTCCGAGCTAACCTGAAGCTCGCTACTTCCATTTGTGAGTGAACTCTGTGTGACTGTGCGGGAGAAATTGATCGAGACGTTCTGGGATAAGACATTCCGCCTACATGAAATTTCTCTTCGTCAACCACTCACGGTTTCCACCGTGTGAACGAATATATATATGTACTTGACGAACGTGAGGCATGTATGTGGTAAAATACGTGGTAAAAATTGATCTAGCCATTTTATGAGACAGGCCAAGGCTGCTTAAAAATATGGAGATCCGTTGAAGACATAAATATTGGTAGAAAAGATTTGTTTTTCGTGGACTTGTTTTCGAAGAGAATTAAACTTGAAATTGGCGCGTATCTTTGCTATAATATTTAATCGCACTTGACACTAGAACTAGAACTAAAATGAACGATTCATAATCCTTGTTGGTAATTTTATGGAATGTACTTCCAGAGATGTGAATGTCTTTGTTCGTAAAATGTACAACTAAAAGCTTGTATATTTTGTTGCATTATATAATTTTCTTATTTTTCTTTCTATAATACTTCAGTGCCTCTGGTGGGAATTTCAATTGTTGGTAGTTCCAACGTTAATAAGCAGTTGTTGCACGTACGCACATATATATAAAAAAATCATTGAAGGTAGTTTTCCTTAGGGTTGAGTCCTAGAGGGTGAAATTTTACTTCACATATTCTATCGGGTTCGCCGCACGTAGAATCACACTCTGGTGCCACGTTACACGGAGACTGTTATAGTCTAAGGTTATTTAATTTCAAGATACGACCTTCCACCTATTTCGAAGAATTTCACTTTACCAACCGTGTTGACTGGAACACGGTGTACACAGCAACAAAAATTCAATTACGCAATTTAAATGTCGCGATATACACCTTGCAATAGAGCAACTACTTACAAATATAATATACACATGTTACATGTATGTATATGCATATATATTCTTAGTTACATGCACGCGACGTGCGCGTACTATATACGCATAAAATACAAACGCGTATTGCCTTGCGTCGCATATTTCGCCCCTAACTTCCTTCGGGATTTTAAAAGCGATGCGGTTGCCACTAAAGATAGCGTCGGATCCGAAACGTGATATATCGAAGTCACGTTTCATTCCGCGCATTTCATTTGTCCGAACACACTGGAAACAAATTGCTCTCTTTTCTAACCCGTGAATCATCATTTAAGGATTCGTCCAACTGTCAATACTATGGACAAAAAAGGGAAACAAGAAATTGTAAACCAGTTGGTATTTTCTCTTATAAGGTTGGTATATTTATTACAATATTTACATATATATTAGGGACACTAATAAGTAATGTCGTTTTTTAATATTATGCAAAATTTCATTTTATTTAAGAGCTCGTGGTTACGTAATTTGAGAAAAACGATATTACTTATAGGTACTCCCATTATATATATAATATATATATAATAATATATATATATAATATATATAATAATATATATATATATATATATATTATTGTATTACTATATTATATACTGCATTATTATAATATATTGATGTATTACATTAATATATTTTTGTACGGATAATTAAATATATTATTAATACATTCTTCGTAAATTATATTCTTGTACTATATTATTACATTACTGCTATATTATTGTATTGATCAGTATATTTTTATGCGTACAATAAAGTATAGCAGTACATACGTTTAATCAAATCACGAATGTTTTTTTTCAGTAATTGTGTCTGTTTGATAAATTCTTGCTGCTTATTTGGAATTAATGCTTTGATATATATTTATCAGTGTGAGTAACATTGTTTATATAATATATAATAATTGCATATAATTCGGTGACGTTTCATGTGGTTTTGAGTTTATTTAACCTTATATCCAGAATTTAGTTGCTCGCTTAGTTACGAGAATAAAAATTATTACTCAATTCAATTTGTTTATCTGTACCTAAAGTTTGGCGATCAATAATTTTTATATATAATTATGGTCAATTACTTCGATGCACGCTTGATCCCATCGCTAATCATTCTGCTGGAATATACAGACGAATTACTCGGACACGTGTAATTTCCTTTTTCTCTCTCTCCCTCACTCTCTCTCCCCGTTTTCCTGCATTGCATTCTCATTGTCACTATTCGGTATATTTCATCTGCTGTAAGAAGGGATTTTTGCAGTCGCTAATGATCAAAAACTGATTGAAGCAATTTCAAATAATAAAAATAAAAAAAAAAGGAAATATTTAATGCGTAAAACAATCGAGCTCCTGTTCTCTTAATTATATCCTTAAAAATATGAACATTTATTTAAAAAAAAGACGGCAGTCTAACACATTACACAAATGTCGCTGTCCTGAAACCATAGAGGATTAGATTGGCCATTTACATCGCTGTTGATTCATGAATTACCGATGGTACGCGCAACAATACATACTAAATCCATAAACTTGAAAAAGCACTCTTCCTCCGTACTGCTAATTTATTCTAAATTCAAGAAACTTTCTTGGACGTAGCAACGCCGAAATATATCTGTATTTTTTCAACCATCGTGCTGTAAAATGCACAATCATGTTGTATTGTGACATGCCATTTTATGCGCATTACACACATCTCAGAGGATCATATTTTATCACCCGCGATTTAACACTCACCTAACATTCGTAGCTATGAATTAACTAAAGAAGTATCGAAAAAGCAATTGCACGATTCTGGACTGAAGATCGTTCTTTTACAAGAGAAAAGGAAAAAATGGCATGTTCAAACGTTCATTTCTGTGAAAAAGTTGCATCAAATTGGATCGACGAGCGCGAAATAGAATTAATTTTGTAACAAATGTTGCAAAGCATATGTTTCGCAAGAACTGCGAAACATATATACTGTTAATCACGAAACAGAGCATCGGCAATTCGTGATTGAAGTTGCGCTTTCTGTTCTTTCCCCGCATGTTAATAACCGCATGCAGAACGAATGCGCAAATTTTCCGCACAAATCCATCATGGCGATTACTTTATTGGCGCAATTAAATGGCCAAGAAGTAATGAAAATAACATAATTAGAGATCTCGGGTTTTTCATTTATCGAGCGATAAACACGTATTCGCGAAAGAAACACTATCAGAGTAACGCTCTCCTTACCAACGCTTTTATTCTCCAGTATATCTTGTAGATTTATATATCACACGTTCCCGTTTTGACATTTACATTAGAGAAACCCTGTACATTCATATATCATATAACAAAGTAACGAACGTGATATAAATAAACAAAGTATATTGCGTTATATAATATAAAATATATAATACTGGTAAATAGAATGTATCGTATCATATATAATGAAACATTATTATCTATCATTTCATTTATTTATTAATTTATTATTCATTTATTTCATCCAATACATTTTCCTTCAATATATTTTCCTTCGGTAAAAAGATGAAGTAGAAACGGTAAAATTTCTAATTTTCGTGGCTCTCACCAATTCTGGCCATTTCTGCCCGTTGCAATTTCGTTTAAAATGCAATGACCTTTAAGAAAATGTGTAAAACTATCTTTTCTACCTCTCTTCCGGATTGATTTCTGGTTTCAGTTATAAAATGAGTCTCTCAGTGAAAAAACAATAGCGAAGCAAATATGGGCTATTATCCCAGATTTTATACAATGCCACGTTGTAGTCGACATCGAAACGAATTTGACGTTCTACGACACCATAGTTCGTGTCACTAGAAAGAAATTCTCCTGAGGAAGGTCGCATTAAAAAATTTTCTCATGTTCGTCGTACGTTCCTCACCTTGCAAATATTTTTCAAGGTGACTTTACTTAGGAGATTTCTTTTCTAATGACACGAATGTTGATATCTTAGTTTTCTTTATAATTTTATGTTGCAGTCGACGACGAGATGAATTCGATGACCTATGATACCATAACCTTGAAATGACTGAAGACACAACGAATGTTAACGACTTTGAAATGTTACGCTCGATGAAGGATGATTTGCTGTTCAATACAATTCTGCACACAGTTCACACATTTCAACTGCGCTTCTTTGGGTATTACATCATAAAGCAATAACATATTTATTAAAAAGGCATACTTTATTAAAAAACTTTAGTAAATAAACTTCAGTCAAATAGGCAAGGACGAAACCTTCGGTATGTTCAAATCATACTGTTACAACAGTACTTGAATTCCGTTAAACTGGAGTTGCTTGCAGTGTAATTAATGAATAGAATACGTTTTTACGACTACCATGTAGTACTAAGCATTCCGCTAGTTTACTGCTACGCACTGCAAGAAATGCCAGGTCAATCGTTCGCTGATTAGTATTTCGAACATCTCGAACATTTCGAAAATAAACTAATATTACTCTACACATCATCATTTTTATTTACTCCTTATAATGAAATTCATTCTTTCAAATTCATTGCTCAAGGTCGTGATAGGGCGCTGAATTCGCGTTTCGACGGCAGCTATATTATGACCAAAAATATTTGCCTTCTCTGGGAAAACACTCACATACTTTGTGCAAGAAGAATCAATGAAGTTGAGATCTTGTCGGACTATTTTTTATACCTTGTGTCGAACTTGTCTCATTACTTTACTATTCAGTATTACGAATCTAATTTTTTAACTTCTTATAACCAATCGTGGATTGATTGCTATAGTGAAAAAATCGTACTTTCTTTCGCTATAACGAAATAAATATCCTGACATGAATCTCAGTTCAGTGCTAGTGTCCTGTTACTGTTATTATTATAATTTATTTGAACAAATGGACAACTATAACGTTTCATTATAAAGAAAGAGATGTTAGTGTGCCAAAAAAAGTTTTCAATGTGATCTTCACGTTGAGACACCCACAGACGATTTTTTTTTAATAACATCAAGC
>NIPQ01044633.1:0-10642 GCA_002806875.1 Lepidotrigona ventralis hoosana | reverse complement strand
AACTGTGTTACATACGTGCTGGAATGATTTTATACAAATCTTCTCCGAACGAAGACAGTTGATGATGAAAAGATCCTGTTGGGTTTGTGAGAATGTCGGTAGTTTGTCGTCTTGTCGACGAAAAAAGTCAGAGATAAAAGTAAAAGATGGATCGAACTGTGTTACATATGTGTTGGAATGATTTTAAAAAAGAAGCTGAAAGCGTTCGAAAGCAGTATCAAAATATAGACTGGTCAAACGAATTGCCATGGATTTGCCGACAGAAATATATGCTTCCGTCTACGTGGAAAAAGAAATGTTAATAATGAATCAAATTTTCGAATGACCTACATATATACAGGGTGTCTTGCGACTCGCGGTCAACCGATTGCGAGATCGAAAGGAAAGAATAAAGTTTGTTCATTAATACCAAAGCATGAAGATTTGTGTCAAGTACGAAAGAATAATCGAAAAATGTGTGAAATAAATAAACAAACGCGGAGCTTGAAAATTCTATCAAGTACTCAAAGTTTTATCATTAGTCGAAGGAATCAAGCGTAGTTGATAAATCTTCAATCTCGATTTTCTCGAGAACGAGGGAACTTTCTACACGTACAAATGGAATCGGTCGACCACGAGTCACCCTGTATAACCCCGATGACCGCGAGTTTCCAACGAAACCTCTCCCATATGTGTAAAATCACAATACCGAGCATTTACTCTCGCGGCGGTGTGTACTTAATAATAGAAAAGCGAGAATGAGCACAACGAGTGATTGTTCGACGTTAAAACGATGGAGAAAAGAATCTCCATATACGCTGGACGAGGAAGAGACGGCGCGGTGTCGCAATCGAGTTGCAAGCCGCGCGCGTCTCTCTAATCGCCTCGACTCGTGTGTGGGAGCCGGCGTTGGAAAACCGCGGTTGGGAAATGGCTCGAACGTTTAAATGGTCGCCACGTAAGAGGGTGAGGAAAGACGAAGAGCAGAAACGGAAGACAGGTGAACGCAGATGAGCGGACGAGGGAGGATATGCACGCGCGGCTGAAACCGAAGGAATCGACTTCGCCTGCGGGTCGACGTTCGTCTGCCTCTCCCCTTGATGAGGGTATCGTATAACCTTATGAATATGCATCTCGATCGATTCGTGGAAAAACTCCGATGGGAATTCAATTCCTCGGCCTGACGACGAAAAGTCGATTTGTCGATCATTTGTAACGATCGGAACGATCTCGTGAGGGAAGGACTTTGAATTCGGAAGCGTCACTTTACATCGTGCAGTGAGTGAGAAAATGAGCAGAAACATTGAGTCAGAGTCTCCTGAAAGAAGCTTTATCGAACATTGAATATTAGGAAGAAATCCTCATTTTTTTCGTCACCTAATCCCGTTCCGACAAAATGATGGGAAAAGTCGTACGAGTTCGTTGTAAAGAGAAAATTTCGTTCTTCGACACGATGATGGATATAGTCGTGAAAAAATTTTTTAATAAATTTTCACAACGTATATATAATATAGTATAACTGTGATGTACATGATGCTAATTTGAATATTTCATATATATCTCTGATATTTTTGAACATTTTACAAGTAAGAATTCTCGAATTCTTATAACGCTTATCGTATTGATCTGCAACAATTCAGCTTCAATCATTAAGATTTCATTTTGTACATTCCGTACAAGTGAATGTAACGAATGAAAATGAACTGATGATAAAATTAAGTCGAATTTATTAATTTCGTTAAACTATAACATTATGATCTAGTAGACAATATTAAATCATAGTATCTATTTTATCATTCTATCTCAGAGAAAGTAATTCGAGAAGCAAACAGAAGATTTCGTGTAGCTACGTTGATTAGAAGAAATGTCGTAATAGTCTGTTAATGGTAGTAGATTAGGTTAAACGTTATTGCTTTCGGCCGGATCATTAGAAGCTCTTTAGCTCGTGGCGTCTTTACATTTCGGCTAACAGAGGCAATTACTCATTTTAACGAGCTGATCTTATCGGATCGGAAGAGACATTGAAGAATTTCTCGATCTTGGCTATCTCACGTTCTGCGCATCTGCAGAGCATCGTTTCAGAAATTTCTCAAGATAACAAAATCACGAGATTAGCATTGAGGAAGATCAGCTCTCAGCTGCAACTTTCTGAACTCAACGAGAACTTCAAACGCGCTCTAGAAAATTGCCACTATCTACGTGTATAATCCAGTTTAAAGTCTTCGAGTCCAAGATTTCGTAAAAGTTCCAAACACACGCGTGCAAAATCTCCTGTGCAGATAGAAAGAGAAATCAAACGTCTTCGAATTTCGAATTCAGTCGCTCTGGTATATATATTCGAACACGCTGTCTCACTCTGTTTGAAAAAAAAAAAAAAAAAAAAANTTTTTTAAAAAAAAAAAAAAAAAAAAAAAATGCATCATCAACGTGGACACAGCGTATCAACTACTACATCAATGTCTACGTGGAAGCAAACCGCAAGCAACCATAAGGAAACACGTAGCTAACGTGACCCGTGCGACGAGGGAGTGTCCCTGTCCATTGGAGTCGACCTTTCACCAGCGCAGGAAAGGAAGCCTTGGTCCGAATGTAACGTTGTCATCGAGTCGAAAAATGGCGGCCTCGAGGTGCGAGAGAGAGAGAGAGAGAGAGAGAGAGAGAAACATCCATCCCTCTGACACGGGGACGTGTGCATATGGGGATGCACTCGGGGACAACAATTCGAGAGAGCGTGCGTTGTCGAGTTTGCGGGTGGTGCAAAGCGAGAGTAAGAAGAACGAGAGAAAGAGAGGGAGAGAGGGCACCCCTTTCATTCGTCCCTGGGGCTTCACGAGGGGCGAGGGGCGAGAGGCGTTGGCTACGGTTCCCGGAAATAGGTGGCTGGCTCGGTCGCCACGAAAGGAACACGCGTGAACACGAGTACGCGCGAAGGGAGATATCGCCCGTTCCGTAGATAATTTTATTGCGGAGCAGCCGCGCTAGGGGAGCCGAGCAATCGACCCAGCTACTGCCGTGCTTCCGGTTTCGTTTCCTTTCTCTNTTTTTTTTTTTTTTTTTTTCAATTTTTGAACGCTGCTCTTTCTAAGTGAATTTCTTTCCTTTTTTTCTTCAAGATTTTCTATCTAGATCTTTCATCTCGCGATCTTCAAGCTGCGATTCCCACAAGATTATGGCGATTGAAAGGGATCGATTCATTTTAAAGCTTTCAAAGCGAATGCTGGCAAGTTTGCATTTTTATTTCTTTGTCGAGTTTTATCAGATCCTTGCAGCCATATGACACTACATTTGTAACTTAATATATTTGAATTTAATTGTAAAACATGTAAATTCTACATCATACGACAAAAGAAATGGAGAAACACGTGTCGTGTCTAAGACATTTGAGTCCCCTGAGTCGAGAGATGTCCCTCGAAAATTTAACTGATCAATCGACGAATTAAACGAAGTCTAGTGGAGAGGAAAATTTAAATTGAATTCGTCGTACGGAAAATTTTGCAGACAATGGATCAAATGGTGAAACATAACGTACGAAATAGAATAGAGTGTTCAAGATCAATGTCCCCGATAAAAATCGTTCCGAGCATTATGCAATTTTATACTAATTATTACGTACACACATGTGTATCGAACGGCGTATCTCTCCGCATTTTAAACGTATACTTTACTTCTCCATTTCTCGGAACCATACCTGCCCGAGCTTCTCAATTTTAATAAGCTTTCTACGGCCCCGTATTATTAACGAAGTTTCAAAATCATCCGTTGTACTTTCCTTTCGGTTTCGTTTGATTGAAGGGTTAGTCTTTAACCTGATATTTAGATCGTCGCCGATTCTCGTTATACAATTTTAAAAGGCTTGATAATGTTTCAGGGACATCCTTCTCTTTTTACGCAATTACACTGCTCTCAGTTCAATTTTTTTTTTTTTTCATATTGAGGGATATATATATATATATAATCATAGATTCGAGAGATAGTCTATTTTTCACAAATTTGAAAAATTACATATATATGTAATTATATATATATATATATATATATTCCAATTTTGATTTTCTTGTATTTTCAAATGATAAGAAAATTATCAGAGAAATTGGAAATAAAAATCGAAATGTCAGGAAAATGATTCAACAACGAGATTAACATTATTTTTTATCAAAGGATAGAAAAAATGTTATTGAAATATTTTAGAAAGATTGAGACACTTGAGACAGATACGATTAAAAGCTTCAGCTATTAGCCCGAAAGGCAGGATGACTCTATTTTCATCTGCGAACCTTAACTGACCCCACAGAAACTTACCCTACCTCGTTAACACACGTTGATCACATCACCTGATCCACCTTCGCGTCAACCTCCACGTTCGCGTTTCATCATGGGATTAATTCCATTTAGTCATGGCCTCGTTTCTTGTGGAAACACGCGTAGTACACTCGACTACAGTGCTACACCTTTGAAAAAAGGGGGCGGAGGAACGTGCAGTCATAAGATGACTTGAAAACGAAAATGATCAAACTGGACATCTGATGAAAATCAAGTAAATTTACACAAATTTCAATACGCGGTGCGAAGGGAAAGAGAAAAATGGAGGTCGACGAAGAATGAAATATACTATTTGAAACTTTCGACAGAGTAAGGAAGGAATTAAAAGCAGCGACAGAGAAAAAAATAAAAATGGAGAGTGTCCAAAATAAGGAAAATCCTAAAAAAAAAAGAAACAATGAAATAAAAAACAAAAGAGCCAAAAGAGAAAAAAAGAGTTATTAAAAGCAGAAAATTCCTGGACAGAAAGTTCTCAACTGCGTGTCGCGTGCAAGAATTGTTCGAAAAAAAAAAAAAAAAAGAGAGAAAGAGAGAGAGAGAGAAAAGATTGTCAAAAACGAGTGAAACGAGGAAGAGCAAATATGAAGAGGGGCTCGAGGAGAGGAAGGAGGGAGCGGAGAGAGTGGAGATAGACACGGATGAGGGGTTAGCGGCCGTGGCTCAGCAGAAACGCGGCCGGGATGTGGTGGCGTGACACGACGGAGGGGGACGTTTGCGCGTCCTGGTGCTGGCTGCTGGTGGCGGCAGGGTCGGGGTGGGTCGCCGTTGGGAAGAGGGGTTGGGACAGGTGGAGAGAGAGCAGCTCTCCGCTAGTGACGTTTTAGCTCATGCGGAGGTAAAGCCAGCAGCAGAGGCGAGGTATTGACCGGTTGCCTCCCTGGCAGGTAGCCTAGCAACCGTTTGTAGCCAACACACCTATGAAACCTTGGAGATCTGACTTTAGCGCGCGCCCGTCCACCCACGCCTCGCCCTCTCCCCTTGAATCAGATCCCCCCGGCTTCGTGGAAGCAGCGTTCGATCATTAAGGCTTCCTCGCGAGTTCTCGCGCTCCTACCTCCGCCCATTCCGCTGGCTGTGATCCTCGCTCGTTTTCTCTCGTTCGAAGCTTCCGAGACTTGGGAGACGTCGAAGGGATGGTGATTAAAACGGACGGCCTGGTAGTAATCCTCTAATCGAACATCCTTCCTACATTGGTTGTCAAATGAAATTTTCGAGATGTCGATCGACCGAGTGACTGGAGATCGACAGACGAGACAAGAGGAATTGCCCGTTCTTCCGCAGGGAAGAACAACAGATTCTGCGAAACAATCTTCTCTGAGGAAGTTGATCGCAGATCGTTGAAATGAAGAACCAGATGAACGAAAAGTATTCGACTGGAGTCGAGTATCGATCCAACCAGCCAGGCGGATTATCAGAAGGTAATTGAAAGGGAGAGAAAGAGAGCATCGAAATGTAGGTTATCCAAGCGCAAACGCTGCTGCGACGATCCAGGGTAGCTGGATCGACCGTGCGGCTCATCAGAATCACACACTGCGGCACACAGTAGCCGACGGGTTGTTAGATGAGTAATAAATTGGTCAATCGAGGGTGTGGTTACGGCTGGAACTAGCCCAGGTTGCCAGGCTACGAAACCACCTACGTTGGATCCTCGCTACACTGCTGAGCTCACCAGCCCTCGTTGTCTGCATCGTTTCTCCCTACACCAATCCACTGATAAACAGCTTTCTTTGTTCCCTTAAATTTCGATTTCACGGAGAAATTTTTGATAAGACGGTGTCATTGAAATTTCACAAAATTTTTTTTTGTCTTTAATGGATTTACTTTTTACAATTTTTTAAAAATGAAGGTTCTAGTTTTGTATTTTTTTTTCTTTTTTTTTCCTGTACTTCGTTTCCATCAGAATCAGCTTAAAATATTTATGAAAATATTCGTCAGAACGACTTGAAGCTTTTACAAATTTTTCTTTCATTTCAAATCAGAATCAGAACATTAATAATCTTCTTAATGATTTTACTTGCTGTTCGCGTTGAAAATTATTACCAACAGCTTCCTCGGCTTGAAATCTCGCGTGAAAGAAATTTATCGAGCTTTTCGCCGTAGAATCGTTCATTCCTGCTTCTGCTGGCTGTCTTTAGACTCGCTGTGTGTAATCGATTACGTAAAACCACCCCTATGAATAAACCAACCTTGTGCACATCACCTGTGAAATCCTCGTTAACGTCACAAAGATACTCTCGCCCGGCATTGAAAAGCATTTCCCTCGCGATCGATGATCGTTCTCGTTTCCGAAACGAAGCCGGCATGGCAGGTCGTATCAGCTACCGAACCGGCCGAAACCCTACGAGACGACACCTAATCTTCGCTAAGAGAATAACAACGCCTAAGCCACCGCAGCAACTCTACCCGACAACGGCCAAATTTAAAGAAGCTGCGGACAAACGGCTGATCGGAACAAAGAAATTCATCATTCAGCCGGAATAACAATTACTCCACAGAAATTAAATTGCACAATTTATTTATAATGTCATCGCCTTGTCGGTCAAACCAACAAACTCAACCTGGAGTTCTTTCATGAATCCATTTTTGCTTCAAAGGCCCTCTAACGTCACAAACGTGCATCTTTTGGATCCGGCGTCTGATAATCGAGCCGATATCTGCGTCATGCGGTAATGGTAGCTTACGTGTAGCTTCCACGTACAGGTGTGGATATAGCTGGCACAGGTATAGCCGACCATTATCCATACCACATCCAGTATGGTCCTCCTCGGGCCGGGAGTAGAATCAGCCAGTCAGCCAGCCAGCCAGCCAACCGATCAATAACCGGGGACTTCGCCAGCTCCACGAGCTGTCTTCCTTCTGTGCTTCGGGTACGCACCTTTCGTGGAAATTGCGTTAACGCGAAACGTTGGTAGCTGCTGGCTGAGAAATCTAGACGCCAGTCAGACACACCGCGTAATGCCGCCATTGTTCCACCGGGAGATGATGCGGGAACTGATGCGAATTGAGGTTACCCGCCCGAGTAGGGGGACCAATTGGCATTTGCGTAACTGGCGCCGGCAGAATCACTCCTCTTTAAGGCTTTATTGAAGGGGAAATTAGACCGTGCCGCGAGACATTCTTGCGTAATCCTGTTTTTGTTTTCGCAACAACGGCGTATTTCGAATGGATGCTGCGTGGGTGGCTGATTTTGGTTTGCTGCGACTAACTTGGCTTCCCACTCGAGTGGAGAACTGCTTTAGGAGATTGGGGAATTTACTGAGATTTTTTACATGAATGGGGATTTTACTAGAGATAGAAAGATTTGTAAAAAAACGGCAGGGAGATGTACCGTTGAAATGAAAAAAATTTATTTGCAATTATTGCGAGATAAAGGGTGTTGGAATTTATGGAATTAGTACAAATTGTTGGAAATCTTAATAACGTCACCGTGAAACCAAGGCGTATATTCTTCGTGCTATTCTTCTCCAAGAGACAATCGTTAGGAATGCGATGTCTCCCAGAGATGTCACGTAATCCGAACACTTATGATTTCATTAAATAACGATCAACGTGGACTATTAGCAGAGATGAGGGAGGGACGAGGCTCCACGAGGATCCACTTATACGTTAGTCATCGTGTAGTGACAAAGCTACACTTAGAACAGTAGCAACGCGGGCTGCTGATGATCTTGCGGGCAGCAATGCGGAACGGGGCACCGACAGTCCTGTGCATTGTTCTGCCTGTTGAATAAACACCAACACTGGCAACCCACGCTCTTGAAAGATACTACACCAGTTCCCACGATCCGCGGAACACGCGAATTCAAGGTACCACGTACACTCTGTACGTGTGCGTCTCTGTACAGGCTGTTGAAAAATAAGTGAACGACGCTCGTGGCTATAGTATGACTCCAGGCGTCGATAGAACGAAGAAAGTTTACGTCGGTCGAACGTAATACGCGATACGCGTTTGTAGAAAATTTAACGACAGAAATCTGCAGCAAAGAAATTAAAAAAAAAAAATCACTCGAGTATCATCTGAATATATATATATAAAATAAAATTTCCAATCATTTTGATCACTTTGGTGGTTCTATATGTTGAAATTGCATGCATGTGAAAATATGCACCGTAACGTGTGAAACAGAGTTTCTTATAGACATTATCTCTTTACATATGTCAAATGATATCATTGGATCACATGGTTGAATATCTGAAACATTCTAATTAATTTACCGCTAAATTTGCCATGGTTCCTAATGACTCGATGATACTGATCAAGCACTAACTAATTTTAAAATTTGCTCGAGCAACGTGTAAACACGAAAGCAACAAAAAAAGTAATCCTGAAAAACGCGACACATTCATTTTTTCGATTTCGAATATTGTCCACATATTTTTTAACATCCTGTACGTACCTTCACGTGTATGCGAACGAGTGTGATTACAGGCATCTTATTGCATGACGCTCTATCCGAGATTCGAGACGCGTAATAAGCCTTCGAAAAATAACGTTCTCCTTCTCTTCTACCCTAATTCACTGGCGGACGAGCTCGAGAATAGGTCGCCATTATTGTTTCGTGCAATTCATTCGGGAGCACTGTGTCATCCTCGTCCAGCGGCTGCATGCGGATATCTTTAATTACATATTGTCTTCGAGGAATTCTGCGACCATCACGGAGATACGATAAAAACGTGATTTCTCGTTTTCAAGCTGGGAATATTTTTGCTCCGCGATGGCGGCCATATTTTCAAGAGTAACGACGAGGAAAATAATTTTCTTGCAAAAAGAATTTTTTCTTATTGTTTGTACGTGTCGAAGCTATGGTGTTCGCAGGATGAAATTATTTCGTGAAGTTGACGTGCCAGATTTTTATGCATTTATTGAAAGAGCTCGAGGATGACAGATTCGATCATTATTTATCGGAAATATTTCCTTATAAATTCGTTCAAAGATATAATTCTTGCACAAATTAAATTAATATATAATTCTTCTACTAATGAAACGAACTGTCGTTAAACAAACTTGCAGTTTCTTCAAACAATAAGAGAAAAAAGATTATGAAACTTACGATCTAAAGAATCTAAATGTCGAGTTTCTGATAGGGGAAATTTCTCCAAAAATTTCTCGAGACCACCCAACGAGGAAGAAGAAGGAAACAGGGCTCGTTGAAAGATAACTGGAAAGTAGTAATTATCTGTCATTAAAACCTCCAATGATGATCGTCTATCGAGCTCGTGAGATCGGAATCACAATATATGAGCTTCTGTGTTCAGGTGTGCAGAGTTTTACCGGTCTAAAGTATTGCCGATGAGTCAGAACAACAGCGTGGAATGTCGCTAATGAGTGGTGCCGGTCACGAGTCGAAACGCGAGAGACAATCGTGCGGGTTTTCCGAGTTTTGTCAAAGCATGCGCTTCTCACACACGATTTCCATCAATCTGCCAATTTTATATACTTATACGAATCCGTGGATATGACACTTTCTCGCCAAAGTATTCGAATACTTAGTGTAAAATATTAAAATAATCTTCTGAAGATAGATGACTCACATTTTCAAATTCTATCAATACTGTTTTTTTTTTCTTCGAAGTCAATTTGAAAAAAAATATTTGTTTTATTAATAGAATGAAATTTTATCAACGCTGTTTTCTTCTTCGAAGTCGGCTCGCAGAATATTTATTACGATATATTTAATAAAAAAAGTTCAGAAGTCAGCTTCATTGCAAGAAATTCAGAATCTCCACAGTTTCTCTTTAATCCATTGGAATCAATGTTTTATTTGCAAATTGTCAAAAAAGTTGTACTTCTAACATTACAGTGGAAGATTCTCATCGTACCTTCTACTCTAATTTCATGAAATTAAACGCCAGAGCTACCAAACTGGTCAAAACGATCAATTTATAATTTCTGTTCTAAAAATTTTATAGACAGAAAACAGTGTATCTTTAAAGGTTTAAATTATTCTTCGTAGAATGTATAAATAAAAAGCTTGTGTGTAATTTACTATTGTACTATAGAGCTTTACAATTTTCTCTAGTATCTCTGATGAAAATTTTATGCTTTTCGCACGTCGAAATGAAACTTGTACGATAAATTCTTTTATCTGTTGAACATCGTGAGGAATACTTTTTGCTTCGAATACTTTTACAAGTAGGTGACACGCTTCTTGTCTTCGAATTTCCCATAGATGCATAAGAAATATCCGCGAACGTGAATATTATAGTCGTGGTGGCATGCTTCCTATAATCGCGTTTAATCGGCTGGACACGCGCGAACGTTTATTTATACCGCGCGAAATGTAACGCCGATCTCGACGCGGAGTCGTTTTGCCACAGATAAGATCCGTTTTTTTTTTTTTTA
>NIPQ01044630.1:0-10630 GCA_002806875.1 Lepidotrigona ventralis hoosana | reverse complement strand
TAGCAACCCGAGCGAACGTGCACGAGGAAGCTTGATTAGCTCCGCGATTAATTCGCTTAGGCAACAGAAGCGTCGACTGAAAACTCTCGTCTCTCCGGCTACGGATTCGCGAACACGACGCGTTCTCAGCGCTCTCGGCGAGCTTATCTCCGCTTGTATAATCGTTCCTTCCCCGCGATAAATTAATGCCGTAGGAGTGGCTCCGGACGTGGTTACCGTGTCGATACTTTTGATCGAGCTTTTAATAACGACCCCGACCTCGAGCCAGGGTTCATTCTACTTATAAATTGAAACGTGGCTCTGAGATTCCTTCCTCCCGAGCAAACTTCAACCTTCCGAGATAAGTTCGCGGCTCTGACGTATTTAATTCCACCACCGTCAAATATACGACCGCGAGTATTGTGTATCTGAGCCGTAAGAGCCAGTCATCGCGCAGTCGTAAGTTAAAGGAAGAGCTGAGGCGAGGCGATCTCGTTCAACGGGAGTGAAGAAANATAAAATAGAGAGAGAGAGAGAGAGAGAGAGAGAGAGAGAGAAAAGGGGAAGGAAATTCAATTGCTGGCCGTAAATAATTGACCATTCTTGTTACGCGGGGTGTTGCGCGTTCAATATCGGTGAAACGGGATTTTCGTAGGCTGATCCAGAGGGTGGAGGGCGGCGGTATAGCACTATATGCGGCGACGTGTATCCCTGACGGCGCGGCGCACGGTCGACGTGAGGCGGAGGCGTCAGGCTTAAGGCTTTAAAGCCCGTGCAAAAAGGTCGTAAAACAAAGGAAGGCCCTATTTAATAAGATTACCGCGTCTCGAGGAGATTGTGTTGCCCGACTCTCGAGTATCGGATAACGTAAGCTACCTAAGGGGCAACGTTATGCGAGCGGAGAAAGAGGACGGTCAGAGGTGGAGGGTGACAGGACGGAACCGGCGTGAATACTTAATCGTTCTATTTTAAACATCGCATTAGCGTCATTCCCTCGGCGACGAATTCTTTTGCTTTGTCGCGATTTACCACATGCTAAGTGGAACAGGGAGAGACAGAGAGAGAGAGGAGAAGGTAAAGGGGAAAAAGGGAAAAAGACGAGAGAAAAGAAAGGAAAGAGATCGGCCTGTGTCTCTCCGGGTTGCGTAACAACGTGTTCCGCGGGAATCGCAGGCACCAACCAGGCTGCGACTCCAAACGACCAGACTCTCCGCGCTTTAAATCGCGACAAAGCCACCTCGGCTCCGCGCTCAAGGATGAACACCGAGCGAGTTCAAGGTATTTACGCGAAAATAAAGTCTCGTAACGATATAATGCGTAACGCTGGGAACGATGATAAAACCGACGCGGACGTTGAAGTGGAAGGAAGAATGGGAGAGAGCAAGTGGGAGGACGACGAGAGGAAGAGCGAACATATTTCTTGCCGACGCGCACGGTCCGCCGCAAATTGCGGGTTGAAACACGGGGAGGGGGAGGGGGAGGAAGAGGTACCGAGTATAAGTAAAGAATAAAGAGCAAAGATGGAAGAACGGTGAAGTATTCAACAGAATTGTAGCGCGTACAACGTTACATTATATCCTTGATCGTATATTCCGCTACGTAGCTGAAAAACTCCTCCAAGCCCGCGATATAAGCGGCTTTTCTCTTTGCCGTGTTTCGCCTCCACGTCCCTCGACCGTGCCTGTTAGGTCCTCCCTCCCTTGTTTCTTTTCTTTTTTCTGTTCCCTCTAGCGCTCGTCTTCCCTCTCTCCTTCGTCGCTCCCTCTCACCCTCGTCTTTCCCCCTTGGCTGAATTAACGTACGACTTCCGGCCGCGAATTGTCTCGTACGAGCGGCGCATAATCTCCGAACGAGGCTGTTCCTTTGTTAGCTCGTCTTTAGACCGAATGGTAACGCGAGTAAAATAAACGCTCGGGGAGCGGGGAGATTTTTTTAGAAGCTTTTAAAAACCATTCGCGCATCCAGGCGTAATAAAGGAATTTTTTTCCACGAAATTACCACCATCTCCTCGAGCGAGCTTCAACCCTCTCCTGCCGGTTGTGCCCTAGTTGAGTAGTCCCGGTTGTGCCCGTGCCGGCTGAATATACGTGTTGCAGCCGAGATGTTCGAGCACGAGGCGGCGCGACACTCGTCGAGTCGCCCCGACGTTTGCTTACAAATGACGCGCGTCGCGTCGTTCCCGGGCGAATTAAAAGGACAGCAAACGGTAGTAGCCTCGTTACCTCGTCGGCGAAGACGAGGCGGCCAGGAAGAGCGATACATTTTTACGACCACCTTGGAAACAAACAATCGGCCGGCAACGAGTTAATAGGCGCGTTGATCACATGGAACAAGATTTTCGATCAACGGTTTTATCGCGCCGTCGAATCGCCGGTCGTCGTCGGCCGGTTTTTTTCAAACAGGAGATTGAGCCAATTAAAAAAGCGTCTTGGCCGGAAGGTTGTAACCAGAGAATGCAACAAGGTTTCAGGAGAAATCTTCGGGGGAGAGAGAGAGAGAGAGAGAGAGAACGGCCGTCACGCATTGTCGCGGTTTTATCCAAACGGCGAAAGTCGAGGTTCCTTCCTCCGAAACGAGAGAGAATCACGGCGGACACGGTTAATGGCTACGTCAAGACCGCGTAGCAACATTTTTGGCCAATGTTTTATCGCTTCGCGATAATCCCTTTTGGCCTTCACGCTTTAATTCATCCCGCGACCGCTCGGACCGCTCGCTAATGGCGGCTCGGGTAAAAGTGAAACTGCAACCGGATCAACAGAGGCGACACACGTTGTTGCAGGGCCCCTCCCCTTTCTTCCCTCCGCTGCCCCCCGATACATCTCGGATGCATTAAGCTTGTCTTACCTGGCGCGCGGGACTGTCGCGAACGACCGATTAATCCCGGGATAAGAATTCCCCCGGTATAAATGGATTGAGAACCGATGCGCGCGAGCGAGCGCACGCTCGCTCCTCTCCCTCTCCCTCTCCCTCTCCCTCTCCCTCTCCCCCTCTTGGCCCACGAGTCCTCTCTCTGGCTTTACCTCGTTCGTTCAGCCCCGTATCTGCCGGCCGTGAGAGCTTAGATTTTGCATACCGAAGGGGTAACCAATGGGATTAAACCGCAGAAACCTTTAAGTGCATGCCATTCTGCCGCCGCGCGTGAAATCCACGCGATATTATTTCGGGAATTTATGGAAATGCCCGGGCCCCTTTAGTTTTTGCCGATGATAAAACGATCTGGTGCGCGGCTACTCGTCCCGGATAAAAAGCCAAAACCACCTTCTGCGAGCGGAATAATCGTTGCCAATCGTTGTCTTCTCCCTTGAATTCGACGATCCACCGGTTTTCTTTTTTTTTCTTTTTTTTTTTCAAAAAAACATAAGGTGCGACGAATTCGGCAGCTGGATTCTGCCAATAGGTTACATTTTCATTCTAGTTTCACTTTCCACTGTAACGATAAGCTGCGTTATAATAATAAGAGGAAACTGTTCAACTCTAAATCTTTTAAAGATTGGTTCGTAGAACGCGAAAGATCCTTATCTCTCGCATCGTAAAAGGTTCTGTCGTATACCTCGAGGAATATATTATTACTCCACTAATACCGGTATCCAGTTCTCGTCGTTGAAAAATATACCTACACAGAGAGAAACCAAATCCTCGATTAACGATCGCTCGTGTTATTCCTCACTCTGCTGTCTATTCCTCTCACGAACGTTCGGGTCTTCGCGATCGTCCAACGCCGGCCTGGCATCTCCAGCAGGAAGACTACTACTCGGGTATCTCGCAATACCGCGTAACTGATAGGATTAAGATCGGCCGATGGTCTCGGTCTAGTGAGCTCAGATCGGGTTCTTAGCGCGGGTCGAAGCTCGTAATTACTCGGCGGAAAAGAGAATATTTTCCCGACGTATCATTCGATTGTTGCTCGTCGAGCTAGCGATCGCTTCTCATTAGCATAACCGAGATGACGGGGCGAGCGGTGGTAACCCTTTTCAAATCGGAGTTATTCGTTTGTCGACGATCGACACGGAAGCACGAAGCGAAGCGAAGCGAGGCAAGGCGAGACGCGCACCAGGACCGAAGAGACGAGACGGAATCTCTCGATAATCCCGCGAGACGAGGAAAGCGTTCGAGGGGAAAAGCGAGTTCTCCGCGTGACCAAGCACGAGAGAGACGATTGATCCTTTATTTAGGTGTTGTCGCGTTGCAGCTCACGGTTCGATTCGCGTTGTGGAATGATCGTAAACGCACGCGGTCCCGCGGTAACGATCGAGCGCGTCAAACTCGTCGATACACTCACGGCCGTGCCGCGGCGATAAAGAATCGCGGATTAACGAGCGCGCTATTGTAAAATAACGCGAAGAAGTTCACGTCGAGGTTTGATAAACGATCGCTCGATAAAATGTAAAACTGGGCGGATTTATGCGCTGCTTTCTGCGAGCTTTCGATTTTTCGGGGATTATTACGGTTGATTTATAAGGGCTCCGTAGGAAGTCGCGCTTTTATAACCCAGCGGCTAGCGAGCAGAGGCGTTCGAATTGTAAATTCAATTTAGCCCCGATAAAGCAATTAAAGACAGGAGGTGGTTTCTCATTTTTCAACGTCGCGGTAAATAATCTTTGTTTCCGAGAATTCTTAAATATCCAATGCCCCCCACCTCCCCTCTCCTCTTCTACCATTCCGCTCTCTCGCAGCGCGCCGCTTGATTGACGTTTCTTCATCAGTTATTCGAATAGCGCAATGGAAATTCCGTCGAATCCGCGATAGATCGAAGATTGCTAGTCTTCGTGGAATTTTAAGTCCTTCGCGAACGCTGTTCTTTCTCTTTTTCTTCCTTTCGACGGCGGTAATGAAGCTTCATTCGACTGTCAGACGGACTTTATTAATTATAATTTGATCCTTTATTGCTGGCTACGGATAATTAACGGTGCGAGCAAGTGTGAGGCAATTCGTCCCATTTAGAGGGACCAACTTGCACATCTTCCAAGAAGCATCGCGGCAAGCCTGATGTTCGATTTAGCAGCAACTTGCTATTTGTCTAGATTCTCGAGATTTTCTCTTGCCTCCTTGTCCAAAATGCTTCCGCTTCCCGGAATCACACAGCACGAAACGCTGGCCGTAGTCGGATAACGACGTCGTTTTTAATAAATCGGCTCGTTACTCGCAATAAGGTCGCCCATTCGCTTAGCGGGCGAATCGACTTAAAGGCACTCGCGTCGATACACACGAAGAAAACACGGGTAAGGGATAACACGATATATATAAGTGAATGATACAAGTGAAAACGCGGCCGCGCAAGTAAATTGGCAATCCGAGTTTACGGGGGTCCTCGTGACTTTTACGACCCGACCGGCTAGAATCGGAACGACCAACGAAAACAGAGCAACCGGCACGTGAGTTTCGCGTGTGTGTATATATATATCGCCTCTGTTCGAACGTGAACACACTCCAGCGTCGGCTAAGATGCTCAAACAGCCTCAAATACATCGTATTCACGTCCAACCTGACGATCTGTTCGCAGTACGAACGTGTGAATCACGCGAGATGAAAATTTATCACCAGGTATTTATCATCTCTAGCCACCGCTCGGTTTGTCGCTTTTCTACCGACGCGCACTTATTTATGCCCAGTCGTAGTCGAACGTAGTCGTGAAAGGATCACGCGGAAGGAATTAAGGTCAGCAGCGTCGTTTTCGATGGCCGTATACTCGCGATTAAGATCAAGGTTAATATCCTGCGGTGTTCGGGACGTTTCGAGGAGCCGGAAACGAACGTTTCGAGGTGTAGACGATGTTTCAAAAGCGCAACACGTCGCGATCAGTCTGTTTTTGCGTCGCATGATCGAACCATCGGCGGTTGCAGCTGTCCGAGTGAACGATGGGACTCGAGAATCCTCCCCGATTCGCTGAGGGAATCGAGCGACGATTGCCGCCGATCGCACGACTGATTTTCCCTTCTCTGGGAACAGCGTGGAATTCGCGCCGACCCGAGCGGAGAAACGATTCCAGAAAGAATCGGATATCACGGTTAAAAAATGATACATTTCGCTATGCGATTCAATTTCTCCTACTGCTTGTTGTTTGTTCCGCTGTTTCTATTTGCAGCCGAGCGAGAGATACGACTTGTCCCAGATGTTCTTGTGCAATTTACAAAAAAAAAAAAAAAAAAAAAAAAAGAAAGAAAGAAAAATACGAAAAATACAGATGGAAACACGGAGCAGCGTATGATTTAAAGCTGGGAGCTTGATTGGAAAATATAGCGGTGGAGAATAAACTCGACCATCATTCGATAGTCGATATGTATTATACGTGCCCGTATAGGTACAAGTATAGTAACGTTTCGCGTTTAGTTTTCCGCAACTCCTAGACGGATTCTAAAACCACAGCCGCGATTTCGTAGCTGTGCGCGCGTACAACTTGTAAGCGCATTAATTAAACCGATACGTTTCAAGACTTGTCTTTGATTAATCACGCCGCATTCCATCCGCTCCGTTTTGAGAAAGCCGCTGAATAATCCCCCCCGGCGAGTAAGACACACTCGTGACCCGCAGCAAGCAACACAATAGAATAACTGAATCTGGGTATCGATGATCGATAGCTTCGGATGTGTTTCGACCCTGCGGTCGCTGCGCAAGAAGGAGTCGACGCCCACGCGACCTGTCGATTTCAAACGTATCACAAAATATCGATTCCCCCCCTCCCCCCGAATTCACTTCGACCGATACTCTGTTAATTTTACTTGTTGCCTAGATTCCTTTTCGTCGATCGTTGTCGACCTGTTTCGATTGCAAAGCTACCACGTAGAAAAGAAAGGGAGAAATTCGAAAGAAAAGCATTCATTGGGATGAAATTATTGGGAAATCAGCATGATTTAATTAGGCAACACTGTCGATCCGGAGGACGGGCGATTTAACACGCGTGCAGGCGATCGAGGATCAGACCGCGCGAGTTTCAAACCCCGTGGTATTTAGACATGCACGGTCTACGTCGTCAAATTGCTTATTAATCAGTTCACGCTTACGCGATGGCTTCGCGCGGTTAAGCGATACGCTTTTCATTACCTTCGCGCCGCGTGAGTTCCGTTTATCCGGCGGAATTACTCGCCGCGATCCCAAAACTCTCTGCAATATGTAATTAGTTTTCGAATGGATTATCTTGCTTTCGCGGAGAGTTATTTCTTAATTGCAATCTCTTTTCGTCTTGCTCGCTTTTTTCAACTGTTTAAACTTCTAATCCCGGTTTCCCCGGCTTTAAGCTTGGTTCGGGAACGATTTTTTTCACGATCCGACAATTGGAGGATTCGACAAAAGGCCTCTCGCTCTTCACGGAACAATAAATACGTCGTTATCGGGCAACGCGCGGCGGTTGTGTGCGTTAGTTGTCGAAACGCGTGCACGGGATCGTAATTAACGCGATCCAATCAGGAAATTCGCGCAAAAATCGCTGGCCCCCAAGCGACGATCCGCAAAAAAGTCCGATCGGCGACGATGATTGTGCTTTCCCTCTCCCCTCCCCCCTTTCCGTGCATGGCAATCGGGCTCGCTGGTTGATGATCCTGGTGCTCGACGATGATTTACACCGAAATGCACAGTCACGCTGGCAACGCCGGTAGCATGATGGAACGTTAATACACTGCAAGTAGTCGAGCCGTCAGTTTGTGACGTGTACCTTCGATTGTATTTCGAGTTCGTGCTCGCTCGCTTCTGTACTATTATCGTACGNCGGGGGTTTTTTTTTTTTTTTTTCTCGCTGTTTCTCGCGTAGCGTACGTTATTTCGGTATACACTTTCGTCTACGAGTATCGAGCTATTTCCTAGTTCTGTACAAAGTGTCACCACCGTTTTCAATCGTCGAGTGATTTCCTGATTTCTACATTTAAAAACAAGATGCAGGAATTTCCGTATGATATAATTGATCGACAATTTGAATGGAAATTCGAAGAAGTTGAATTCTTCGTTTATTCTCGAAATTGAACGTACGAATTTTATATTTATTAAAATTTCAAAAAAATGTATGATTGTTGTACTTTCAAGTCACAAAGATTCACGGAGAAGAAAGTGTACGATTCCTTAGCATCCAGTCTCAAAAGGATCATGCCTCATTATGTTATTAAAGTCGATAGGAGAGACGTTCGTTCGCGAAACAACGCAGAGAAACGTTTTCTTCTTTTTTTTTTCTTCGCGAAGAAATTGCAAAATTGCAATTGAAGTTCGAACGTCGATCCTGGCAAATTGTTGCTCGGTAACCGTGGCAACGAAAGTCTCACGCGGACTGTACTTAAACGACAATTTAGTCCGGATGCTGAGCGAGCCGACGTTTAACCGATGTATTTTAATTTCCATCGATCGCGCGCGTTANGCCTGCTTTTGGTACTCGTGGTGCTGGCACTTGCCTATCCAGGACCACTTCGTGCAAACCTTCTGCGGTTTCAATATGAAACATTTCGTTCTCAGAACGTCGAAGAAGATCTTCCCGATGAAATTCGCAGACGCTGTGCCAGCCATTTTCAAACACGTTCGAAATCTGTAAAAAAAAAAAAAAAAAAAAAGGAAATAACATCTGGAATGGTCGAATATTTTGGCAAAAAATCAGGCACGGCTGATATCGTTGATATTGAAAGTGAAAGTCAGACGTGATTTTCTGATTATCGACAGAAGGTTAACCGATTCTTTCTTCGTATTTTGTCTCCACACATTCTTTATCTTAATTCCTGCGGCCTCCCCATTTTCGCGAGAGAGCATTTAGACTGGCACGAAAATATCGCTCCTCCGAGAGCGAAGGGAGAGGAAAGAGTGCGTGTCCGGTTAAAAGCGGTTCCCAAAGAATCATTACTCGGCCGAGGCGGCTTTGTACCAGGCTTGTCGCGCTAAGTTCATACTTTATGCACGCAAAGTAGAAATTATTGTCCGAAACTTATTCAAATACATCGAGATAAGAGGGACAACCGGTTCGTCAGGATCAGCGTAGGGGTTAAGCTACAATGTATCGCGCGTGCGGGAGAAGTGTGCGAGAGCCAGCTCTCGGGTCCCGGCTAGATTTTTAAACCGGAATTATTCGTAACAATGTTACGTTGTCCGCGGTCTCCACGGAATCCGCCGCTCGAAATGCGTGTTTCACGGATGGAACACGTGCGGCGAACGTTACTGTCTCGCCCCGTCGAAATACGATGACAGCGAGGCCGTGAGCCTCGGGAAATAAACGCTCGGATAAACAAAGAATGCAGCCCTTCCGAACCGCGAGAACTCTCGCCACCTTTTCGGACTGTCAGGGAATTCCTTTCCCCCGCTTGTCAACTAGCACAAATCAAACAATTATCGTTCTTTTGCGGATCAAAGGACACCATTCGTAACCAAATCAACGTGAAACGGTTGAGCGGAGACCTCTGAGTCATTGCTAGTCTCTGATCCGGCAAGATTAAGCTAATAAAATTGTGGCAAGGAAAACCACCGCTACGCCTTTCGCTATCACCGTCACGTACGAGTTACGCGTTAAGATTAACCTGCGTTTACAACGATTATCAAAAAGTATTTGTAACATTCGAGTGCTAATTAATTTGATCAAGCGTACTGTCTTGACTTCCTTTCTTCTTCAGACCAACCTTCTTCTTCAAAATGAATCCCAGAATCTGACAAAGAAAAGGAATTGGAAAGCTATAATACTTAACCCCTTCCCGTGCTTTAACGAGTCTGACTCGTGATGAAGATTTTGGCTCAAATGAATATGACGAGCCAGGCTCGTGAACATAAACATCGTAATATAGCGGTCGTAATTGAATGTTAGTTGCTATCAATACGCCACGAGAGTTAGTCACGATTCTCATAATTGCTGTTACAAAGCAGTTTAGTTATTGAAATTTAATAAACCCTTAGAAAATGCAAAATACAAAAGTTTTAAATGAAGCAATGACAACGAATCCAGTGATAGTGACGTGCTTGCGCCAACTAGAAAACGTCTAAAGCGTATGATTATAGATGAGAGTAGTGAAGAGGAAGGTACGACGCGTCAATCATGGATTTGGCAGAAAGTAAAAAACACACCAATAGTTTGGAAGTATTCTGAAACTCATGGGATAAAAGCGTCTGTTTTCAATAATTTAAGCGACGATCCAAAAATATTAGACCTATTTTCTATTATATTTGATATTATTATAATTACAATATGCTATTTATTTTTTGGCATATTACATTCCTTGGGACAAAACCACATTTGAAGATGCTTGGATTTCTATTGAAGTGTTGTTTATTCATGAAATATAATTTTGAAACTGTCATCTATTACAAAATATAATATATTTATAATATCTACAAAAGGAAAAAGGATTAGAGTTCACTTCCACAAGAGCAGTATCGCGCAAAACTGACTATATCACAGGCATTTACATTTCGGCTCGTATCGTGACTTTTCTCGAGCATCAGTCTGGCTTGTTTACCACGCGTTGACGCCTAACACTTGAGCCCAAGTTTCGTCGAGCTAAATGGCACGGGAAGGGGTTAACTAAATTTCCTGAAATTAATTTCCTGAAAATGATACCTTAAATTCTTGTATAATTAAATATAGAATTATCGACGATGGATGTCACATTGGTTCGCTGCAGCAGAGATGGATTTACTTAACAAGCCTGGTGCCATTAAGAAAAAAAAAAAAAAAAAAAAAAAAAAAAAAAAAAAAAAAAAA
>NIPQ01044603.1:0-10728 GCA_002806875.1 Lepidotrigona ventralis hoosana | reverse complement strand
ATGTTGCATTCATTCTATCAAAATATTATCTCGATCTGATGGCCTTATATTAGACGCATCGCGTGTAATAAAATGAAAAAATTTGTTTATATAGCACAGCGATTTATTATTATTCATTGTCCCCAAAATATCACGCCCGATACGAATTGGGGCTAACTATGTTCATTCAAATATTCCGCATTCGCTCAGTCAATGGATTATTTCCCACTGAAATCATTATATAATGCTACGCCTCGCGGGGATCACTATCAACACAATTTAATGATATAAAACAATGATTAAACATTATTTACCATCCTCGAAGGAATATGCTCCTTCTGTACGGATAGGAGCTTACATACGATTATTCAGAACTTTCTATAATCATTCTATCAATATATTACCACCATCTTATGGTCCTAAATTATTTTACGCATGAAGCGCATGGCAATGAATAAAATATTTTAATATAACGAAACGATTCAGTATTATTTATCTCCCCAGAAATTATACGAACCGAGGCTCACATATGATCACTCATATATTTCTAAATTCACCCTGTCAATAGATTGTCTCCCTCTTATGGCCTTGTAATATTCTACGCATCGCGAGATCACAACGAACACAGTTTTTTGATATATAACGCAGATCCAATATTATTTATGATCCCCGTAATAATACTCTGCTATGATACGTATATTGGCTTAGATGTAGTCATTCAAAATATTCTATATACACTCTATCAAAATATAATCTCGATCTGGTGGTCTCATATAATTCAAAGCGGGTGTCAGAATTAACACAACTTTTTCACATAAGTCAATGATATATTATTATTTATCATACCGAATTATGTTCTTATATATCGTAGCTTACATATGAACATTCAAAATAATCTACATTCATTCCATCAACATATTATATCGATCTGATTCTCATACCATTCTAAGCATCGCGGGCATCAAAATGAACAATTTTTTTTAATATAACAATGATATAGTATTATTTATCGTCCCCGAAGTTATACGCTCCTCCGGTGCGTATCGGGGCTAACATATGAATATTCAAAATATTCTACATTCATTCTGTCAGTAGATAATCAAATCTGACGTCCTTATGTAGTTCATATCCTTCGCGGAAGATAAAATATACAAATTTTTTTCGTATATAACAACGATTTGTCGTTATTCAGCCTCTCTGATACAGTTCGCTCCTCCAGTGGGTATCGGTGCATTCATAGGACAATTCAGAATATTCTACATTCACTTATCAACAGAATATCGGCCACTCATGGTCTTATATATTTCTACGCATCGCGGGTGTAGCAACGAATTCAACTTTCTAATGTAATAACACGATCCAATATTATTCACGTTCCCCGAAGTTATACGCTCCTAAGATGCGGATCGGTGTTGCATGTACTCATTCAAAAAATTCTGCATTCATTCTACCAGTACATTATCTCGATCTGGCTGTCTTATATCATTCTACGCGTGTTTCAAATCGAAGAATTTTTCAGTTATAAAACGGCGTTTCAGCATTATTTATTTTCCCCGAAATGATACGCTCCTTCGGTATGGATCTGGGCTTACATATGGTAATTCAAAATATTCTGCATTCGTTCTATCAACACATTGTCCGACACTCATGGTATAATATTATTCAACGCATAGCGGGTATAATAGTGAACTCACTTTTTCATTTATTACGACGATCCAAAACCATCTGCGCAAACTCCTCTAGTACGTATCTGGACACGTATGATCATTGAAAGAAATCTACATTCATACTATCAACATTATTATCTCGACCTGATGGTCTTTTATTATTCGACGCATCATTTGTGTCAAAAATTTTTAGTTACAAGACATCGATTTAATATTATTCATCGTCCCCAAAATAACAAACACCACCGACACGAATCGAGGCTTACATATAATAATTCCAGATATTCTACATTGACTCTATCAATAGATTATCTCCCTTTGATGTTTTTATATTATTCTATGTGATGTCAACAAACACAATTTTCTAATATATATATATATATAACAAGGATCCAATGTTACATATCGTTCCCGAAGTAATACGCTCCTTCGGTACGGATCGTGGCTTACATATGTAATTCAGAGTATTTTGCTTACATAGATAATTCAGAGTATTTTGCATTTACTCATTCTCTGATGATCTTATATTATTCCACGCATCGCGTGGTTCACAATGAAAGTTACTTTTCTCTACATAAATGCCATCTAATATTATTTATCGTTCCTGAGGTTTTGCGCAGTTCCGTTACGTAGAATGATTTTTAATTAATTAATTCCTTCAAAATTTTCCACAGTCTTTCTGTCAATGTATCATATCGATTTTATGCTTTTATATTTTTCTACTAATCGCGTGGTTTACAATGCACAGCATCTTTGTACATAAACATCGTCTAATATTATCTATCGAGTCATAAATTTTTGCTGTTGCGATACGTGTAATGAGATTCCCTTTTGACCATTCATAATTCTCCATTTTCTGTCCGTAGTATTTCACATCGGAATTATGTTCCCATATATACGCATCGCTTGGTTCACTGTATACGCTATCTTTCTGTACGCAAATACCATCAAATGTTGTTTATCGAGCCTGAAATGTTACGAATTTCTGGTACGTGGAAAGACACATTATATTCCATAATTACCCACGTACATCTTTACACATCACTTAAACATCAGCAGTATAGCATATCGATTTTGTGGTACTATGTTGTTCCATGCACAACGATGTTTATGGCGAAGTTCCATTTCTTTGTACATAAATATCATCTAACATTATTTATTAAGCCTGAAATATTACGGTGTGCAGATAATTGGACTGATGATTTCACATTTTCATTCTAAGTTATTCATACATTCATTTTGTCAATATATCATTTCGATTTTATGGAGCTATGATATTCTACGCAGTAAGGGATTCAGAATGAAAAGCACTTAATTCTACATAACGATCCTCTAATATTATTTACCGTGTCTAAAAGTATCGTACTTCCAGTACGCGGTATGAGGCTTTCATGTGTCATTTAAAAATTTCCTACATTCATTCTGTCAGTATATCATATCAATTCTAAGGTCTTGTATTATTCTACGCCTCGCAGGTTTTACAATGAACACCATTTCTGTGCATGAAGATCATCCCACCTTAATTATCGTGCCTGATATTTTATATTTTTGCGGAACTTGAAATATAGTTTACATATGACCATCAAAAATTTTCCACATTCATGCTGTCAATATATTTTACGAGGTACGGCGTTAAATCTTGCTTCCATATCGAATCAAAATTTTCCAAATTTATTCTCTTATAATTTATTCTCTTATTATACTATATTGATTTTACCATCTTGTAATTTTCTATGCATCGCGTGCTCACTATGAACTCAATTGTTTTGTACATTAATGTCATCTAATATTATTTATCAGCAATGTTACGGTGTACTTAGAATGAGGTTTACCAATGATAAAACAAAATCATTCATATTCTCTCTGTCAATATATCACGTTCATTTTGTGGTCCAAATATATTATACGCAATGCAGGATGCCAATAAACACCATCTTTTGCACATAATTATCATCTAATATTATTTATCGAGCCTGAAGTGTACAGTTCTATTACGTGGAATGATTCTGTTATATATCACTTAGATTTTGTGGTCTCATAATACTTTACGCACCGCGGGTTCATAATGAACACCATTTTTCACCTTATATTATATTTAATATAACATGAAATATCATGGTGTTTCGATATGTGGGTTGAGATTTACATACAACACTACGAAATTTCCCAATTCGTTCTCTTAATTTCAGATCATTTTTATGTTCTTACATTGTCTACACATCGTGAGATTCGCAATGAGTAGCTTTTATTGTACACAAATATCATATAATAATATTTCGTCCATCATGAAGTAATATTATTAAATATATTACGGAGTCCAGACACGAGGAATATGACATTTCAAAGTTTAAACATTCACTCCGTCGAAATATCTATTCGGTACTATTGCTTATATTATACTACGCATCTTCGAGTTCACAACGAACTTTACTCTTTTGTACATAAATGTCATCTAACAATATTTATCGAGCCTGAAATATTACGTAGATCTCATACGTGGAATGAGATTTACACTTGTCTTTCAAAATTTCCACATTCATTCTGACAATATATCACATCGATTTTATTGTCGTATATTATTATACGCATAACGAGTTTCATAATGAAAACAAACTTTTTTGTACAAACGTCATCTAATAATATTTATTACACTTGAAGCATTACGGAGTTCCGATACGTGTAATTTTTTTAACGTATGAACATTCGAATTTTTCCAAATTCATTCTGCCAATATACCATCGATCAAATGTTCTTATGTTATGCTATGCATTGTTGGGACAATGAAAACCACTTTTTGGCACTTTGATATCGTCTAATATTATTTATCCACGCTAAAATTTCGGTCCTTCGCTACGGTTCGGGGCTTACATAGGACCACTCAATTTTTTCAACATTCTTTGTGCTAATATATTATACATACATGATCGTCGCATATTGCAATCATCGCGGGGATCACATCTATCACACTTTTTAGTACATAAATTTTATCTAATGACGTTTATCGACCCTGAAATATTATCAATAGGTCATCCTTTACTTTTCGAGAATTATATATGGCCATCCAAAATTTTCGAAATTTATTCTGTGAATGTATCATTTCTTTCTGATGGTCTCAAATTATAGTACGCAACGCGAAGATCGCAAATAACCCCTTTTTATTGTACATGAATATCATCTAAAATTATTTATCGACCCCAAAATATTACGCACCCCAGTTACGGCCCGGTAATGAGTGTGTGGCATATAAGTGTTCGATATACTCGAAATTTAGACTTTCAATATATCATATGGATCTGATTTTATGGTATTATTCTACGAATCGCGGCGATCTCAATGACCACAATTCTTTGTACATAAATATCACGTAATGTTATATATCAACCATGAAACTTTACAGTCATCCATATAGTAGTTAAAAATTTCCGACTTTCATTTTGTCAGTATACCTTATCGCTCTATTGTCTTAAATTATTCGACCCATCGCGGGGATCAAAATGAAACCAATTTTATAGTATATAAAGAAGATCAAATATTATTAGTTGACCCTGAAGAACTACGGACATCCGATTATGTTCTGGACCTACATGTGACCATTCAAAAATTTCGACATGCAATATGACAATACATTATCTCGATCTAATGGTCTTATATTATGCTACACATCATGTGGATTACAAATCACATAATTTTCCAAAATATAAGTATGATCGAATATTACTAATCGCCGCTGAATTTTTATGGCCCGCCTATACAGTCCGGCTACATCATATGACTATTAAAAATTTTCGACATGCACATGTGAATGTTATATCGATAGGATGGTCTTATACTTCACTACTCACGGACCACTACGAACGCAATTTTTTGTACAATAATTTCATCTAATGGTACTTATCGGTCCTGAAATATTACGATGTTGCGGTATGTGAAATGATGTTTACATATTGCAGTCCAAAATTTTCGACATCCATCTATCATCCATTCTATTAATGTATCTTATTGATTTTGGCCTTATATTATTGAACGCGTTGTGGGTTATCTGTAAAAACAATTCTTTTTGTACGTAGATATCATATAATAATATCTATCGAGCCTGAAGTACTACGAATTTCTTGTAAGTGTAATGAGGATTACATATGAGGAGAACATTCAAAGTTTCCCACATTCATTCGGCCAATATAACATATCGACTTTATTGTCTTATAATATTCTACGCATCGTGGTGTTCACAATCAACACATTTCTTTCTAAGTTAAAAAAAGAAACTAATATTATTTTTGGAGCCTGACAGGTTACAAATTTCCGGTAATTTGAATGAACTTTACGTATGACCATTCAAAGTTTGGCACATTTTTTCTGCGAATATATCGACTCTATGGTATTTTAGTACACTATGCATAACGGCGTTTACAATGAGCACCACTTTTTTGTTCACAAACGTCATCTAATACTATTTATCAATCCATTAGTACTAAGAAGTTCATCTCCGTGAAATGAGGCTTACATATGTCCATTCAAAATGTTCAACATTCTGTCCACATATCATTTCCATTTGTTTGTCTTATATTTTGATATGCATTGCGGGATTCACAGTGATCTCCATTCTTTTCTACACAAATATAATTTAATATTATCTACCGCGCATGAAATATTACAGTGCATTATCAAGAAATGATGTTCTTATGATATTCTATGCATCGCAGGAATCACAGTGAGTACAATTTTTCTATATATAACGACGACCCCATGAACTATATCAACCCCGAAATAACATGGCCCTACGATACGTTTCGAGTCTTAACACATGACATTTCAAAATTTTTCGGTATTCATTTTGTTAAAACATTATTTCCATCTGCCTTATATAATTTCCATCTGTCTTATATATTTCTACGCACCACGGGGGTCTCAATGCACACAATTTTTTAAAATAAAACGGCTTTTTATATTGTTTAATAATATTTGTCAGCACCGAATTATTACGGCCTTTCAATACCTTCCGTGTCTACATATATAAGTTCAAAATTTTCGACAAACTGTTTTGTCGAAATTGTCTCGTCCTGATTGTTTTATACATTCCTATGCATCGCAGGCTTCACAATCAACACAATATTCTATTATATAATGACAATATTCTATTATATAACGACAATACAGTATTATAATCTAATATGAACATCCATCCCGAAATATGACGGTGGCATGAATCAGTCAACTCAAAATTTTCGACGTTCATTCTGCCAATATATTAATCCGATCACACCACGCGTGGCTCATTATTATCCAAACTTTTTAATATGCAAAGACGATCTAATATCATTTATGGATTCCGAAATAGTAAGGTCCTCCATTACGTTTCGGATCAATCATATGATCATTAAGTAGCTTCGACATTCATTCTGACGGTATATCATGTCGACCTGAAGGTCTTATATACTTCTACGCATTGCAGGAATCACAGCATTCACCGTTTACTTCTATAAAAATATCATCTGATTCTACTTATCGCCCATGAAATGTAACGGTCCTTCGACACTGATAGGTGCTTACATATGACGAATCATAATATTCGACAATCATTTTGCCAATGTATTAGGCTGGGAGCACAATGGATATCATTCTTTTCTCTAGAAATATCATTTGATATTATTTATCGACCCTACAATATTACGTACATCCGGTATTAATACAGTTACAATTACGGCACAATTACAGCTAGTAAATTATATTTATCTGATGGTCTTATATAATTCCACGCATGTAAGGGATCATAATGAACACAATCATTTTCCACATAAATGTCATCTAACTTTATTTATCGGCAGTGAAATATTACGGCCCTCCAGCATGATAGCGTCTTACATATGACAAATCACAATTTTCGACTTTCATTCAAGCAGTACACCATGCCGATCTAATGGTCTTATATAATTCTACGCATCGCGGTGTTCAAAATGAAAAAAAATATTCTTTCAGCTTAAAAATCATCTAATATTACTATATCGAACATGAAACGGTCCTCAGACACTGATAGGTGCTTTAATATGGTGAATCAAAATCATTACGAACTGGTGGCCTTATTTAATTCTACGCATTGCGAGGATCGCAATGAACTCTTCTCATTTCTTCATATATAATACTATTTATCTAATGATTATATTCATCTAATGATTATATTCATCTATCGACCTTGAAATATTACGGCGCCTCGAAACAGATTGAGGCTGTCATCTGACGAAACAACATTTTCGTTATTCAATCTGTCAGTGTGTCATATCAATCTGGCCTGTTCTATGTAACGTGGAGATCACAATGAACACCAAATCATTCAATATAAATGTCATTAATTTTATTTTTCAGACCTGAAATATTGCGATCCCCTAACACTAATTGGTTCTTATGGCGATTCAAAGGTTTCTACATTCATTCCATCAATACATAGCACCGATCTGATGGACATATATTATCCTACGCTTCGCGGGGTTCTCAATGGTCATCATTCTTTTCCACATCATCATAATCTAAATTTATTTATCGTCCCCGTAATATTAAGGTCATTTGCCACTGATAGGAACTTACATATGAATACTCAAAATTTTCGTAACTTATTCTCTCTATATATCATATCGAGATGATGGTTTTTATGTAGATAAATGGTATTTATGTAGATAAGTATGAGGATAGTTTTGTTACAAGCGATGCATAGAAGAAAATAGGATCAGATCGATACGATATATGGATGGAATGTATGAAGAAAATTTTGATACGTCATAAGTAAACACCTGTCAGTGCCGAAAGTCCGTAATACTAAAGGGTTGTAAATAAAATTAAATGGCACACATATATAGAAAGGAATTTTATCCTTTTCGGAACGTTTCCCGAGATGCGTAGATTAACATAAGACTACCTTTTCGACATGATATAATGATAGAATGAACGTCAAAAGTTTTGATGCGACATATTTAAGAACCTATCAGTGCCAGAGGATGTTAAAATTTGATGGACTATATATATAATTAGATGATATTTAGAAAGATATATAGATGATAAGTAGAAATCAATGGTGTTCATTGTGAACCCCGCGATGCGTAGAAAAATATAGGACAATCTGATCGATTTGATATAATGTCAAAATTAATGTCGAAAAATCTGACTCATATGTAATCAATTATCGTAATAATTCATGGAAGGTTAATAAAGTTAGATGATGTTTATGTAGAAACAAATAGTATACATTGTGATTCCTGCGATCCTTAGAATAATATAATACTATATGGTAGAAATTTCATATTGACATAATGAAAGTCGAAAATTTTGAATAGTCATGCACACGCAACTATCAGCGACGGAGGACAGTATTACTTCAGAGTGAATATATAATTTCAGTTGATACTATTGTAGCTTAGAGTATTGTTCGTTGTGATGCTATTTCCCCGCGATGCATAGAGAAATATCAGGTCATCAGATTGATATGGTATATTGACAGAAAGAATGTCGAAAATTGGAAATTTTCAAATATATGCATCTAACAGTGCCGGCGGACTATAATATTTCAAGATCGAAAAATAAAGTTTGATGATATATATATATGTAGAAAATAATGGTGCTTATTGTCAACACCGCGCTGTGTAGAAAAATGTAAGGATATCAGAGGGATGTCACGTAATTTAGAATATATTGAACGACAGTATGAATACCCCGATCGGATCAGGAGAAGCGAATATTTTTGGCGATGATAATAAATAACAGTAAATCGTCGTATTATATAAAAAATGTCTTCATTTTGAAAATCGTGATGCGCAGAATAATATAAGACAATGAGAGACAAGGTAACATATTGATGAAATGAATGTCGGATATTTTTATTGATCAAAGTTAAACCCAGATCCGTACCCGAGGTGTGCGTTATTTCAGGGACGATAAATAATAATGGATTGAATTTATATATAAAAAGATTTTGTTCATTGTGACCCACGCGATGCGTAGAGTAATATAAATGATCAGAGGGACACAAAAAATTGAAGGATAGAATGTAGAATGTTTTGAACGATCATATATTAGTCCCGAATCGTACCGGAGGTCTGTACCATAATACTCAACCTTAGTGTCATGCTAAAAATTTATTCATTTTGATATCCGCGATGCGTGGAATAATATATCACTGTCGGATCATAGTCATATATTTATAGAATGAATGCAGAATGTTCCGAATGATCATGTGTAATGTACGATCCATATGGGAATAGCGTTAAAATTCGGGGACGATAAGTAATACAAGATCATATTTATATTAAAATAAATTGCGTTAATTGCGATGCGTGGAATAATATAAGATAATCAGAGAGAAATAACCTAGAGGGAATGTAGAATAATATAAATGATCGTATGTATGCCCCGATCCGTAACGGGTTAGCGTAATATTTCGGGGACAATGAAATATGGATAAATAATACTAAATCATTTATTTATTTATTTAAATATCGACTAATTTTTTCTGTCACGCCAGAATTATTGCGAATGACAGTAGTGATGAATGTTTTTCCAAATGGCTATTCAAACTTTTCTGGTAAATACTGGCTTTATATTATGATTTTACGGTTTTATATTAGTCTATGCATTGCGCGATTCGCAATATACCCCATTTTTTGTTTCTTAAATATCATCTAATATTATATAACGACCCTGAAATATTACGGAATGACGTGGAATGACGTTTACATATTCATTCTGCTAATATATAAGAGCGATTTCATGTCCTAGCAATGTTATATGCACCACCGTCTTGATTATGACAATCATTTCTTAGACAATAAATATCATATAATATCATCTATCGCGCTTGAAATATTACTTAGTATAGCAACGTAGATTGTTGTTTGTATATGTCAATTCAGAATTTTCGACATTGATACTGTCAGTATATCAAATCGAATTTATTACTTTATATTCTTCTGCTGGTAACAATGAGATTCTTTATTCATAAATATCGTCTAATATTATTTAGAAAGCTTCAAGTATTACGGATTTCCGGTATGTGGAATGTTTTTTATACATTTCAATTCAAAAATTTCCTCATTCAATC
>NIPQ01044594.1:0-10524 GCA_002806875.1 Lepidotrigona ventralis hoosana | reverse complement strand
GGGGGGGAGGGAGACGAGAAACGCGAACCGAGCCGAGAGAAAGACAGAGACCGGATATAAAGGGATCGAGCAGGGAGGATGAAAAGGGCGTCGAGGGCGGGGGAGAGTTTTATGGGAAAGCAGCCTAACTAACCAGCCTAAGTATTCCCGTGTGTACTCCAAGATCCGTGTGCACGCGTTTGCTCACGTTTGCGGCTGCTTGATCGCGATTGCACGCGTGTGTCCGGATCACGCAGACGCGCGCATTCCCCACCATCGGCAGCCTCTCGCTTGTCCTGTTTCATCGTGTTCGATCGCGTTGTTCGAGGCGTCGTCCGTTCGAGTGCGCGCGTGCATCGCGAACGCTCGTGCGCGGCCGCGTGAATCCACCACGCTTCGCTGCATCGCAATGTGGAACACGTCTTCGAATACACACACACACACACACACACACACATACACACCGTGATTCGTGCCTTTTGTCGCTGTTTCGACGTTTATTTCGTCCGCCGCGGTAGAAAAAAAAAAGAGAAAACGGTTAGGCCAGTGGTGGAATCGAGAGCGCCGGATTCGATTGCGGAACAGTTGGCTTCCGTCGCGACCGTTTCTTTGTCCTACCGAATTCGAACCGCGCCCCGGTTTTTGCGAAACGAGATCTTCGAATACCACGCGCGACTTTATACACGCTACTCGCTTCAGCGTGCTCTTAATGAAAACATGGCGAGTGCCAATTCGTCAGACCGATCCTGAGTAATCTCGCGTAATAATATCGTGTGCAGGCGTTGTAACACTGATGAGTTAGAAACTCAAAGAAGGGGAGGGAGCGGAGGGATTATAATGTTCTTTATAGACTGGCGCGGTACAAGCCGGAGATTGTAAAAAAAAAGCGCGATGAATTATTCAGGCGACGCCATTTGAGAACCGCTGTGAGTTGCTTGTAAAGACTCGCTTGTAAAACGAGAAGCCAAACGTAATCCCAATCAGCTCTCGCGCCTACACGGGGGGGAATCTTCCTTCATCGTGAGCTAACAATAAGTCACGAACGGCTTCGCGGATTAGTCGTATAAACCAGGAAATCTTCACGGCGGATACACGCGTGTACAAACAACCACGCGTACAACTTCATTCGGCGTAATTACGCGAATTTAAACGTGCAAATCCTTCCTTCTCTTTTCTCTCTCTCTCTCTCTCTCTCTCTCTCTCTCTCTCCGTGGGGGACTAAGACCCTGACGATCTTCTCAAATCTCACGTTGCGTTGAATTTCGCAAACGTAGAGCAAAGTATTTTCATTGGATAATAATGACAAAGGAACTCAACGTATTTTTCTCTCTCGAGAGAAATGTCCTGAAGAATTAAGAAAAAAGAAAAATTGGACGGTCGTCCAAGAGGAAGAAACACACGATTGAGACGAGGTTGAGGCACGAGGTCATCCTCGCTACACCCCGCACTTGACACCACGACAAACGCTCGTAACAAGTGCTAGTTGTTGCTGGTGGCTGGTTCTGCCGCTTCTTCTTCGCTCTTCCTTCGAAATCGAGAGTCCATTGGCTGCAAGCGCGCAAAACCAGTCTCTCCAGGCGCGAGGGTAGAAAAAGACGAGGACGAGGGCTGGCCGGATGGCTCGGAAGAAAGAGAAAGGTTGGCACAGGCGAAATTTCTTTGAGGAATTCACGCGGTGAATCATGCTTCCCCGCGGCAATATATTCCCTTTCGACGAAAAATCCAGCCTAACTGCGCGCGCGTACGCATCGATTGCTCGCTGCGGTCGAGAGAACCAGTCGACCGAACAATCATTTCCGAATCCGGTTGCGTTCCGTTTAAGAAAATATGTATATTCGAAATATTGCATGCAGAGGCGGCTGAAAATTGTCGCAAACGATCGTNTTTTTTTTTTTTTTTTTTTTTTTTTTTTTTTCAAAAAAATGTTTCTACATCGTGCAGTAAATGGAGATATTGTAAAAGTTCAAATGCCTCTGAAAAAGGTTGCAAAAAATATTTTTCGCGACTAGATCTCTATCACGATCTCGAAGACTGACGACCTCTTAAAACTTGCAGTGCCATTTTTTTCTCGCCATTCCATTGCCAACCTTGAACTTTGTCAAAAGGGTGAATGGCAAAAGTGTTGGGATTTCTTGAATTTTCGTCGAAGGGAAAATGATCTCTCGGCGATTCTCGTTTAAATCTCTTCAGTTCCCGACAACGATGTAAAAACATCTCTGGGAAAAAGGAACTCGAACAGGAGTCGGTAAAGTAGATTTTCGAACGAGACCAACTGGATTGTTTGTAGGTATTTGTTTCACGAGGTTTAAACAGTTTAAAGCACTTTTGTTCACCTATTTGTATCGTGCGCTAATTTTCGCATTCGCCACAATCGGAGACCATTCGTCTTCGTTAGTTTTGCACTCCTTTGTGACTCGACATCAGTTTTCATCAGAGGAACTCTCACGTCGAGTCACTCTCGGTATTTTAATAAAAAAAAAAAAAATAATAATTGAAAAATAATTAAAAGCCAGCGCAACGAATCGTGAAAACGTTTTCTCGCAATTCTGCTGATTCGTGCGATTAACCCGATTAAGGGTTAAAATCACGAGAAAACGATATCACTGGCAATGCTAGAAAGTCACGCCGGGCTGTTAACAATTTCAAGCATGCGAGTCCCGAGGGCTCGTTATAAACTGCGGGGAAAATTTACGTTTCAATTAATGCGGTAGCCACGGGCACTGAATGGGGAGCGTCGGTGATAAAATCTTGGCTCCGCTCTGAAGAGGAAAGCTCTTCACGGCCGAAAGGAGAACGTGAGTCATATTCTCTCTCCGCGCGCGACTGACTTTCAACGGCACTTAACGACGTCCGTGCATTACGTTCTAACTTCTAATCCGGGTCGACTAAATATCTGTTGCTAATTGAATGCACGCGCTCGTTCGCTCGCTCGCTCGTGATTAAAGTTACTCTCGAGGAACGTAATCCTCGGCTGCCGCTGCAACTTCTCGTTATCTTTTTCCTTCCTCGAGTGAACCGGAGGAACGTGGCAGTTAGCCTAATTAACAAGGCGAAAAAGTTTCGCGCGCGACGAACAGACGGAAAAATTCTTACGAATGACCACGAGACTGGCACCAGGGTAGCGACACGATCCTTTTAACACTACCGGCATTTTACATATACCTATCTTACCATAAGGGGCCATTTGACTAAACTTATGAATAAACGTTGATTTTTAGAAAGAAATTCTTAATTCATTAAAGGAAATAATTTGCAACATAACTTTTGATTTCTAATAAAATACTCAAACATATATTTTTATTTGAAGTAAATTTTGAAAAGGGGCCATTTGATCCCTTATGAATAAACGTTGATTTTTAGAAAGAAATTCTTTAGAAATTTATTAAAGGAAACAATTTGCAACATAACTTTTGATTTCTAATAAAATACTCAAACATATATTCTTATTTAAAGTAAATTTTGAAAAGGGGTCATTTGACCCCGCGAGACGAAGCCGAACATGTATTCTTTTATGTTATATAAGTTACAATTTTTTTTTTTTACCTGTAATTTTTATATTTATAAAAATCAAGTGTATTTGTCAGACTCGATACGTCGCCCACTAAAATATTCGACACCGGTTATACGGATATTGTAAGCGTGAGTCCTTCGGGGTCAAACGAATAACTAGGCGTCGGTCCGCCGGGACTGACACCGTCTCGAACCGTGTTAAGCCGCCGGTTTTCATTAATGATTTTCAACGCCCCACTTAGAATTCACCACTCGCTTCGATCATTTGATAGCGCGGAAATCTAGCTTTTTAATTACAAGGAAAATTCTTCGGAAGGCTGAAGTTTCGCCAGGTGTTAACTCTTCGCGCTGGCAACTGGTTGGCGGACCATAACGAGCGACCAAACCGCGTATACAATAATTCATCGCTTTCTTTCTGAATTCGTCGGTATGATATCACTGGATAGAAATTATTACTAAGCAGAAATAATAAATTTATTATTTGTTTTGCCTAGGTTATATTTAAATATACTTAACACTGAGGAAATGTAGCAATTTTGGGACGAAAAGTTCTCGACTCGCGTGGCACGTCATTCCAACACTTTGACGAACGCATGTATCGACGTATGGTAAGTCAGTCGCGTTGCTCGCCGGCGCGATTCTAAGTTCTCGTTGTTTCCCCATTGGTTTTCTTTTACGCGTGCGGCCCGGTAACGACACTCGTTATTTATCTCTGAGCAAATCTCGTTGCGTCTCGTCTGACGAAAATGATCTCGACGTTTAATACTATACGGTGAAATATTAACGACGCATCATCGTGGTCTTCACCCTCTCGGTAATGATTTATCGACGAATGTGAGAGACCTGAATTACAGGAAATAAAATTAAGAAATAAAGAAAAAACGGGAAGCTCATTAGACTCGAAAGTCACTTTTTTTTAAATTTATAATTAGCTTTTTATGACTCTAATATTGCACGTATTATCGTGCTTGTCAAGGTTAGGTTTAGGTTAGGTTAGGACGGCATATGAATTTCTACACTAGAACCACATGAAATGATCAAAATGACCAATTTATAACTTCCTTAAATTTGATTTACGTCTTTCAGGGATTCGAGCGATTTTTGTAAAATATACGAGTAGAAGTTTGTGTTCGTTATCAACAAGTATTATAAATCTCTCCTTGTTTTTTGCATTCTAATTTCTTTGAATCGGTTTTCATACTTTAGCACCTCGGGTAGTTCTGGCGTTAACACGACGACTATGAACATTATAAAATGTTGCTTTCGATGAAACAACATTTTTAACACATTGCTAGATCAGTTTCAATAATAAACTGCTAATAATAAATAAATTGCTAGATCATTGCTAGAACACTTTCAATAAAATGTAGTAAAAATACTTGTAATATTGTGATTAATTTCGATCGTGTTACACATATCGTCGTTCAATATTTCGCACGGAGAAAACAAAGTAATCTGCTCTGTGTATTTTTATTGATTTTGAAAGATCGCCTCATGAATAAAGTATACCCGTGGCTGGCTATTTTGTAGCAGCTGCACAAGGTCGTCGCGGGAGTTAAACTGTGAGACCATTACACGAGACAACTGGTTTGAAGGCATGATTTATCCTTGAACTTACACACACACACACACACACACATATGCATACACATGTGCAAGCCTACGCGCACATGTTCAAAGAGTCGAATGCTAATTTCGCTTTGTACAACAATGCTTATTCATCTCCTTCGAGACAGCTCGAATTCCATTTATATCGACCGTCTGATTTGTTGCGGTAATTTAACGGCAACGCAAACGCTTTGCAAACGCAACTTTCCGCTCGAATAAAACCGTGACGAATACGCAAAGTCTTGACAACGTTTTGNTTTTTTTTTTTTTTTTTTTTTTTTTTTTTTTTTTGCCTCTCATCACGGGACGAAATTTTTATAATTTCAATTGTGACAAATACATTATTTATTTTATTTTTTACTTGCGTCCTGACAATTGGCAATTTATCTTCCGGGTTGGTAAATTTATATTAAGCAGCTTCTTTTTTTGTAGATTAACTGTGCACATATGTGGCCAAGGACCAAGGTGAAGGGAATTAATTCTCTAGACTAAGGAAACGATCGAGATAATTCGGTCAGAATGCGGAAGCAAATAATTTCACGAGTAATTCGGGAATAATTTGTTGTTGAAAACATTGAAATAAACTGTGACGCGATCCGGTTCCGACGATTAGCATCATTGAGGCAACACGCCACGCAACACGTTTTCCGAGGTGAATCGAATTTCCCGTGAAATAAATTTATTATTCGACGGTATATATCGCCTTCCTATCCTGCGAATTTCATGGTGCGCGTGTACGCGACGTAACTCGCGATTCAAAAGTTGCGTTACTCGCGATTGTGGCGGTAAACACGATCCCGGATCCTGTTTCCCGTGTATGCCGCGGATGTAATGGAAAATAAACTGATTAAATACGATTTATACCTAATTATACCTTTCAATGCGCGCGTGGCTTTATTTGCGGGATTTACTGCAACAGAAATTTCAATTAATATCTGATCAAACATGTTCGACCGAATAAATATCTGCCGAAATGAGGCAGAAAAATAATTCGGCGGCGGGGAAAAACGAATAATTTGCACGTTACACCGGGAGGGGGAGGAAAGTGAGTTCCACGATGAATAACAAACACTCTTTATTTTTCGTTTTTTAACTTTCGTTTGCGGGAAACGAGAGATCTCGGACGAATGTTCGTGACGAGTTTCCGAGGTATGATTTGTTATTGAATCGGTGTAAAAAAAACGGGAGAAGAGAAAATACCGAGGTGGAAATTAAGGGAAAAAACATCTCGATATTCTTTTGCGTGCGAACGTAAAAAGCAGCAAGCATAATTGAAAAATATTTTAAACTGTTACTGATGTGATAACCTACTTGTCGCAATTTTAAACCTGAAGCTTCTATTTCAACTAATTTCTTTTCACAGATGTTCTCTCATCGTGTAACTCGGAAATTGTAAAAATTTCAAACGCGTGCAAAAATTTCTCCCATCAACGTTTTGAAGATGAAAGTCTCCCCGAAACTTGCTCTCAAACTGTTTTACTAAACTTTTTACATTTTTCAAAATTGTACAAAATGACGAGAAATCATGCAGCAAACTTTGTGGCGTCGTTAAAAAAAAAAAAAAGAAATTTCAATGTTCAAGATCGTGGCCGATTTAGTCGTGAAAAAATTTTTTCCATGTTTTTAAAGACGTTTAAATTTTTTTCACGAAGAAAAATCAATTTTCCATTCGTTGCACATGATGTTGAAACATCTTTGAAAGAAAAAAAAAGAAACTCGAGGCAGACTTGCGCTTTAAAACCAGACTTAAAATTGTCATATGACTCTTCGTTGCAACAGTTTTTCATCAAAATTAGTTGCAGCGCGAAACAATTTGCATCTCTTAGAATAGCGACGAGAAAACGAGGATCGTGAAATTCTTTTTAGAAAACCATCTTACACGTGTCATTTTTTTCTTCTTTTTTTTTTACATTCTGTCTGCAAATATTCAACAAAATAGTTTCCGTGTTAAAATTCCACACGTACGTTCAATTTTGCACGCCTTTCGTTGTATATTGTACACGAACGACGCGATGGATATGCACCCATTTATGCAGCCGCGTATTTATGCTCACGTACGCGAGATCTTTACTGCACGTGCACGGACACCATGGATGCACACCATAGATGCACACGACGGGGCTAACAGCAGCGTGGAATGTCGTCGTAGTGGCGCTCAACTCGACTCTTTAATTCACGCGTATTCTCGCTTGCGAGAGCTCGAATGAAAACGACGTCTCTTACCGATTAGTTTATAATTCGATACCTCCGTGATCCGGGGTAACCATAGAAATCGCAAGGATCGTGGTATCTATCGGTGAAATCGCGGATACGTTAAGAGGAAATCGCCCGTGTCGCTTGCAACTAGGTACAATTGCACCTAGGTCAGGTTCGTGCAGCATGAACATATCCACATTGTAACGTAAAACAAATTATTCGGTCGAATATTCCGGTCTCTGAGCTCCGCAATGTGCACAGACTAGGCCATCGTGGAGGTTTTAATCGGCAAAAAAAAAAATTACACTATGTAATTTCTATCCTCAGAGAAGGCTTATCAAGGTTTCCTCCACGAAAGAAGAAGGGGAGGAAAAAATAGGTCAAGTTTGAGAAACGTGAAGAGCGCAATGGTCTTCCGCGCGATTCGTCTTCTATTTCCCCGACGCGATCGGATCGCCGGTTTCCTCCCCCTGTCCTCGACAAATATCGCCAGGGAGAGAATCCTGGCGGAGAAAAGCCGAACATGGGCAGAATGGTCGCCAGCGAACTGCTTCTCCAATAAGAAACCACGGATCGTAGGACGAAGAGCGGAAACGATTTGCCTGCCAGGCTGCCTCCCCAACGTCAGGGAAATCGATTGCCAGTCTTTCTTCTCCTCGGGCCTTCGTTCCAAGCCTGTCCCCCCGTACGGATAGATTGGCATCGAGGTCTGTCGCATAAATAGATAAGCTATCGATACATTATTCGCGAGCGATGGCTCGGCTCGCTTGCTCTTCCAGCCAAGCGGCGACCCAACGACGAGAAAGAACGAGTTCTCCCGTCGAGATACGAGACGCCACGATACGTTAGAACGAAGAGAATTTTCTTCACGGTTTCCCGCGGATATTTCCGATATTTCGAGACCGATCGATGACGAGGCTTCGTTCGTCCCTTATAATTTCGAGCATCGATCTTGGCCGATACGGTACCTCTGGAAAAAATTAATATCGATCGAAGATAAAACGCTAATACGCTCTCACTTATTAATATGTCCAATCCACTCTGTTATCGGTCTTTTTCGCATGCTTTCAACATCTTTCGAACGTACTAAAGCAACTTGAAAATAGGTTTCTTAATTTTTGCTTCATCAGGGACCACAGATTTTCTATGAATTTTTTTTCCCTTTTTTTTTTCTTTGTACCCGACAATTTGATATGTTTGTTTCCTCTAAAGTTTATATCCCTTTTCGCTAACAAAGCTTGACCAGCACTCCTGCGGAGTGAAAGTGTCGGACGAGTTTCTCAGCGAGTCGAATCTACAGCCTTGTCTTGCTTTCTTGCTTTCGTGCTACGCTTCGAACAACGATACGCAGGGTCGTCGCCATTTCGCTTCCTCCTTCGAGACGTTTCACCCACTTTCTAACAAATCGCGGTGACTCGCGTGTGAAAAACTTAGCAGCACTTTCAGTCCCTTCGGATGCGGGAACACGGAAAGAGGATCGATCTCGAGGATCTCTCAGCGAACTCGCATCGTACAGTTCTTTTACTCGCTAAGATCCGATCGCGAAACGATGATGATGCGTTGCAAGACGAGGAAGCGTATTCGAGAAGAATTATTGCAACCCCTCCCTCATTAGGCACGCCAACTTTCGCAGATAGTATCACGACCAAAGTTATCTGTCTCTTCTGAGAAAGCTTCAGAGATAACACCCTGTATATAAGAGGCAAAAGAATCAATAAAGAAAAGTCTCTCTCGCAGAAGACTCTTCACTTTTGTACTGTAACATTCCTGTACCCTAAATTAATTTCAATTTCTTAACAGTGATCATTTTCTAAAAATCGAAAAATATATATATATATATATATATTAATTTATATAAATTTATATAAATTTTCTAATTAGAAGTTAGTTACAAGTAATATATAGTTATTAGTAATTAGTTATAAGTATATATTAATTTATATAAATTTATATAAATTTTCTAATTGGAAGTTAATTATAATTATATATATATTACTGAATCAATACGTAATAGAATGAACACAAAAATAGTCAAATTACGTCAACAAAGTGTCAGTATCAAACTGACAGTTCATAATTAATATGATGAATTAATGAAAAGTGTATTTTATATATTCGAACAAGACAAATTACTAACATTATTATTAACATTAAAATTAAGACGTGAATTTCATGAAACTCTGTAGATAAAAAAAAAATAGATCTATAAATTCTGTCATTAAAACAAAAAATACGAATTTATATATTCAATTGATTGAGTAATTGAAAAATAGATTCCTATAATAATTGTAAATATTAATATTTCTATTCTCTTCTTAAAGTTATTGTTAATTAAATATATAGATGTCTTAAAGTGATGAAAAATCCTAAAGTAACTAAAGTAAATGTATTTAGTAACGGAATTTCGTTATAATTAAATACTTCAATTATTTCTGGTGGTCAAATTTCAATTGAAGTAGAAATTGATTTGTGAAAAAAAGTCCAGAAAAATGAAATTAAAAAAAAAAAATAGTTCAGATACAATAAATATTATTATTATCCTAAATTTAATTATAATTTTTAAAATAAATGCATGATTTCCTATAAATGTTCTTTCACGAACAATATCTCGATTTTATAGAAACTTAATTAAAGATAAATTTAACAATATTAAGCATATTCGATTTTTTAGTGTTAGAAAATGATTCTAGATGTCACTGTTAAGAAATCGATAAAATTATAACATTTCAAATTAAACAAACGCGCATACAACTTTTTTCATTTTTTTAATATTTAGTATCTGATCTATTGCGTGGCAACCCTTGTGAAAATCAAGTGTCTTTTTTTTGTGCAAATTATACCCTAGTTGATTGTGGTCCTCATCAATTATGCAAGTAAAAAATATTTAAATTACTTATTCATTAGTAAAAGTACATTTTTTTTTTTTAAATTGAAAATACGCGGCTGGCTGACGCGCGGTCTTTAAATAACTACGGCGATCGAGAGGTTAATATCCAAAAGATCGATACTTTCATTTTCATAACAAATCGCCGATCGTTGAAGTGGAATAATCGCGCATTCCTTCGTCAGAGATACGTTTCTTGACGAGCGTATTTTCGTAATATTTTGGAGTAATCTCACCTCTGGCCGCCAGTAGCAACTTTGCTTTTCTGAGATGCATATATTTCCTGCGAACGCGACGAAGTGAGAGCCGTTTAAAGGGACGAGGGACGAGCAAAGGGAGCGGCGATT
>NIPQ01044593.1:0-10585 GCA_002806875.1 Lepidotrigona ventralis hoosana | reverse complement strand
GGCGCAATCAGTGAAAGACAAACGAACAATGATTTATCATTTGCCACGACCAGCTTGCTAAATTTCACAATGAGCGTATCAATACGCTTGACGGTATAAATTTCCTAACGCTCGTTGTTCTATGCGCGGAGAAGCGTTCCGCTATCACCGAAGGCGCGAAGGAATCCTTTGATGACATAATTTATCGCGGCGCAATAGCCTTTCATTCAAAGCAGAGATATTTAAAAGGTATTTATAGCTGTTAATAAACGCGGTTTAGAACGACAGTTGGCAATAGCCAACGGGCGAGGAGAACGGTAAAACTCACACCCGAAGATCCGAAGACGTTTCGGATGAAACGATATTTCTTCTGCGAGCGTGATGAGCGTAGATATGGCGGACGCTTATAGTTCGAAATAGACAGCCAACGAGAATGCATTCTTCCTTTGAAATAATATAATGCGGCGGTTCTACGATCCGGATAAATTCTGAACTGTTCGTGGCCTGTGACATTATTTTCAGCGAGGACGATAAATTCTTCTAATTTAGGTTTAAAGGAACCAGCCTTATGACGATAAATTACAAAGCCAGGCTATCTGTCAAGTACAAATCTGACTTGCAAATCTCCTGACATTGCTTCATCGAGGAAGCTCGGCGCGAGTCTTTCTATATTTTNTGACATTGCTTCATCGAGGAAGCTCGGCGCGAGTCTTTCTATATTTTTCGCCTGGATCTTGATGACAAATTTCAATTAAAATTCTCTGGCGATTTCGCTTCTTTGAAAATTTCCAACAGAAACAAAAAGCCGAGGCGACAGCTCTCTCGTTTAATTCGTTTAATTCTATCTGGCCGANCTTCTTTGAAAATTTCCAACAGAAACAAAAAGCCGAGGCGACAGCTCTCTCGTTTAATTCGTTTAATTCTATCTGGCGAGCAAGGTCGCGAAAAATATGCAAAAATGCGTGGTGGAACGTGCGTTATGCGGGCGGGCGTCGGACGCGTGAAAAACAAAGCAATCTTTGGCACAAAGGAGGATTTCCTGGTCGAAAAATGCGAGAGCCTCGAGGCGGCAGAAAGAGGGTCACGGAAGGCCGAGAAACCAAGAGAGGCGAAGTTTGAACGAGTAATGGTACGGGAGGTATGACCAATCAATTACTAGTAGTGCAACTCGGGCCCCACACACAGCACCGATATTACCGGGACCATTACCTTTCGCCCGCTACACCTTTGCCGCGGCGGAAGGGAGAAAGGACGGCCGAGTCGCATGATGCACGCTTACAAATTCGCCCTCCGGTTACAGCGCAGCCTCTGTTCTCCATGGAAATTAACCGCGCGATTTGCCTTTCAACGGTACCAAAGTCCCTTCCGACAATAGAGAACATGCACGTTGCATTCGCTTTTTCGAAAGCACGTTCGCGATGATCGAACAATTTGAAATTTTTTCCGCTCTGGCTTTCTTTCTCGTACGATGGAGTTCTTCTGTATTTCTTTCGGTGTAAAACAGAGCAAAGGGGATTTTATTCCCTTCTAATGGTGTGATTAAAATAATTTCGGCTCGAATACAAACTTAACATTTCGTTACGTCGGACACCGATCTTTTGTAAATCAGAAAAATTGTACGTTTCGAGTGAGTGATATGAGAAAGGATAAAATTCTTACGTTTATTATTTTTACGGTTCACGGAAATTTAGATGAAAGGATCTGTATAGGCGGAGGATCCAGGTGAATGTTTTGTAAATGCTTGACCCGGGATCACCAACGTCGTTTCGCCCGAGGCACGTTCAATACGTCCCAGCCACGAGTTGCGCCAAAACCATCGAACAGGACAGCGCACCGAGGAGGATATTTTAATTATCGTCTGCGTGATCTTTGTTGCTTCACGGTCTAATTAAGGTTGCGTCGATATTTGCAAAACCACCGCGTATCCACCACTCTAGATCCAACATTCACATGCTCGTATCGCCTCACGTCTGAGTGAATGATCGTCCAACGCGAACGCGAAATGAAACGAATCAAACGAATGACTATGGTAGAATGTAAGACTACGAGATTCTTACGAGAGACGTGTCTACCACCACGCACCAGTGGTCGAAATCCGGATCACCGGAGGGAACCAGAGTCAAGCTAATTACGCGCATTAATTACCGATCGTATAACTCACGGCATTCATCATTTTCGCGGGGGATTAAATTAACGGTTACAAAGCTGACGCGGAAGTTCCCTGAACGGTTCTCTACTTTCGGCTTGTCAACGATCCCCGCGACGCTTGTCCCAAACCCATAACCTAGTTCAGCTATTTTTCATCGCGCGTAATAGCGTCGATAAATCAAATTAAACATGATGTTAGTGGCCGTCGCGAGCGCGAGCGCAGGTACCGACGAAGTGCGCCCTTAAATCATTGGCGGGCGTAACGCATTGGGAGGATCAAAGAAGCTCGGGCGAGCAACGCGGGCGAGAGCTCCGGCCTCTCCTTTTTCCTCCTTTTTCACTACTCTTTTCTGTTTTTCTTTCTCCTCCTACTCCTCCTTTTCCTCCATCTCTTTGTTTTTCCAAGCCGCGTCGAGCCTTCTTTTGCTTTTCACGGAGACGCCTGTAATTACCCTTCCGCGTGATCTATTTAGTTTCCGCGAAGTGTCATGGACCATCGAAAAGGTTCCAGAGACTCGGTTCTTGTTGCGCGCTTTGAAAGACTTCCCGGAATAAAAGACACGCGGACGGAGAAAACGACTCTCGCTTCTCCGCTCACCGCTCACCGCTGCCAGATCCGCATTCGATATTCTCGACAGTTTTATTTAACCGTCTGCTCTGCGTTATACTCTTCAGCTAAACGCTTGATAACTTTGCTTCTGCGCTCATTGCCGTGCTCCGGCTTTTTCCGGTCGATTGCAACAATTTTGTTAAAATTATCGAAATCGTAGACATCGAGAAATAATTCTAGAGGCAGGCACTCGTAGAAATTAAATGGAATTCAAGAACACCGAGTCTTGTCTTTTTTCGAAAACTGATACGACTGTCATATTTGAACTTGACGGCAAAGAGGTATGTGAAAGAGAAGAAACGCGCGAGGATAATCAAAGCATTCCTGTTCCACGGGCATAATGTGCAAGCAAATATTCGTCTAAATTCAGAATCAGTCGTCGCTTCTACGAGACGAAGCTCGAAATCCATTTCGAGTTTTCGCGCTGTTTCCTTCGAATGTTCCAGAACGGGGCCGTTCATAAATCTCGGAACGGACCACCCGGTACCCGAGAGTTTATTCCATCTCGTTCTCCACGTCTCATTGAGCACGTAGATTCGAAGAGAGGCACTTTTGCGCGCGGCGTTTCTCGTCCCTCGCGTTTCACGGAAAGAATCTTTCCTGGACACTTCGCGGTTCGCGGAGCCTTCTTTCGTCGCTCGTTTTCGACGATTCGTCACTCGTCCCTTGAAAAGTCTTGCGGGACAAGATGGTCCTTGCATCCCGGTAACTTCTGTCATTTCACTTTCTATCGTTTACTATTCATAGTCATCCACTCTGTTTTATGTCATTGCACTCTAAATACTCACTCCACTTTAGTTAGTGTATTTCCTATTTTCAATTATTATTACACAGCTACCTGTTTAGACACCAACTTTGAAAAGATAATCGACTTCATTAAATTACCATTTTGATCTGTTGCATCTCGATGGCCTCATTCACTTCATATCGTTTACTATTCATAGTCATCTACTGTTTTATATCATTGCAATCTAGATATTTACTCCACTTTGGTTAAATCTATCTTTCATTTCACGTGTTACTCCATTTTGGTTCTATCTATTTTCTATTTTCTATTTCCAATTATTAAGTAGCTACGTGTTTAGACAATTTTCAAAAAATAACCGACCTCTCTCCCTTCTTATTCCCGAGGACCATTAAATTACCGTTTTAGTTAGAACAAGATGATTCTTGCATCCCGGATACTTTACATCGTTTACTATTCATAGTCATCCACTGTTTTATGTCATTGCACTCCACTTTGATTAGATACATTTTCAATTGTTATTATACGTGTTGAGACGTGTTGACCAACTTGTTAAAAATGATTTTATTCCCGAGGACCGTCAAATTCCCATTTTTGGCCTCTTGAAAATTTTCAAGAAACAAGACGATCCCGATGGCTTCTGACTTTATATTGTCATCTACTATTTTATAAGTACTCTACTAGATATTCTACTTTGGTCAGATCTATTTTCAGATCTATTTGTTATTACCTAGCTGGTCGTTTAGACACCTTCTTATACCCGGGGAGCGGCACGAAAATTACCATTTTGGTACGAACGTTTTCGAGGTGATCGTTTTCTGGTTCCGGTCGGTATCGCGACGGCGAAGCGTCAGACACCACCGGCGAGCGAACATCGAGTGGGTGTTGTTGAAAACGGTTCATGTGCCGGTGCAATAAGAGTAACCGGGCCGTGACAAAAAAGCCCCTGGAAAGCCATTGAACAGGAAAGAGTTGGAACGTCGAGACTGAAAGATACGGGTAGGTCCATAAAGGAGTAGCGAGAGCATCAAAGCGGCAAAGGCGGACATGCTACGCCAGTGGTCGCGTAAATGCGTACGCGTACGCGTATGGGTCTTGGCGGAGGTGGCGCGAGGAGTAAAAGCGAGAGGCCTGCACCTGCTTCTCGGTCCATCATGCAGCGTGTCACCCACGCTACTTTACTGCACTGCGAACCGTGTTATGCATCCAGGGGACAAGGCGGCCCGAGGATCTATGGAGGGATTTCACTGGTAATCGAGAGATACGCGGCATCGTCGCGGTATTTATTTCTACGCCGCGCCGCGCCGCTTCGAGAGACGCGTTGTTTCATTACGGCCGCCCGGGAACAGCTGCCAAAGCAATTGGCTTCGACGCGCCACGAAAATATTAAGATGTAGCTCACCGCTGAGAGGCCACCTCCACGCCGGAGACATAAATCAATGCCGTGTCTTTCGCGTGCTCCCGTCTCGTCTCGTCTTGTCTCATCTCTTCTTCTCTTCCCACTCTCTTTCCTCTTCTCTTTCTCTCTCTCTCTCTTCGCTCCCTTTGCTTTCGCTTCTTTCCATTTGCTCTCATTCGCTCTTCTCTCCTCCCTGCCCTTTTATTTTCCATCTATTTTAAAGTAATTTCAACCGAGAGCCGAGACACCGTTCCTTGCAACCTTGTTCCTTGCCTCTGTACTCTGAATACTCGCCAGCCTTGTGCAACTGTTTAAACTCGCCGTGCTACTAAGTTTTCCACGCGTCAACGAGCTGTGCTGCTCGTGTTAAGAGCGTCTAGCTGCCTAAACGCATTCTTCACTACCACCGACCGACCGATCGCTATGGAAAAATAGTTAGCTGCTCGGTGCCTCTACCTACTCTATAATTGGCGAGTCTTCCGCTCCGTGGCAACGTGTGGAATTCAAAATGCAAAGATGTTCGACAATCTCTGTTCGTTAAACATCGGTATTCGTTAACATCCGATGGGACAAGGTGTACGCGTGCTTGTTCCCTTCTCAAGAAAGAGCTATCGGCTTCATCTAAAACACTTGTTACGTGGTGCGCGTAGCTATAGAGGTTCAGGTGGTCCACGCTGTTATAATTAATTAATCTGTTCGTAATTATATGTAATCGGCAAGGTGACTGCACAGTCACGCGCATGGTAAGCAAGGCTTAGAACCGTTGGAATCCCGTGACTGGTGATAAATTGCCAGCCAATGACTAACTACCGTATGGAGGCGTTCCTGGCGTTTCTAGGAGAACGCGTTGCATCCGCCGCGTCCTTTAATGAATCCCAGGAAAGATATTCTTCGATTGATACGGCTGAGACACGATCGTCCCTCGTTGGAGAAATTTATAAGTGTCGTCAGTTTAATTTTAAATCTCGAATAAATGTACCGTGTCTTTCGAATTATGTTCGAAATAACATCAGCTGTTTAATTAATTTAATTAAAAAAAAAAAAAGATTGAGAATTTAATAAAAAAAAAAAGACGATTGAAACCATCTTTCAAATATGTACCACAGGAAATTTGCAAACGAAAACTAATCTCGAAGCCGCTGAAATTCTGCGTTTCGAGAACAATCAGGTTCGATCATCGTAGAATCTATTAATGCACAGAGGCAACTGTCTCCACGTGTAATGACACCGCGCCGGAATGAATGCTGAAAGTCACGCACGGTGAACGTCATCTTGCATGTCGTTAGCGTGTTCCAGTGTGATTGAGCATCCGCTCCATGCGTAATTCATGCTTGGAGGAAAGTGATCGCGTGCCCGCGTTCGGCTCTGTTCACCGCCGAGTCCGCGAAAATGGACTCCTCAGCCTGATAGAAATTGAATAATGGCTGCGAGATGGAATCGCTCCGCTGGCGATTAATTGAACGCGATTGGGTAAACACTTTATGATTTCTCGACTCACTGATTCTATCCTCGATGGCCCCTTCTCTCTTTCTCTCTCTCTCTCGTTAATCGTTTTATGCAAATCCCATACGCAGATAAAACGAATCGAAGAATCGAAAGACGATTGAAAATGTTCAATGCCAAACGATATATTAGAATAGCCATCGCGTATTTTCTAAACGACATGAATTTCAAATCAAGACATAAACTTCAAATCACAATTGTCAAATTAAGAATTCTAAAAATTTGCCTTCTGCCCCTGTAATTCGTGACTTGTATTCAACTAAATCAATATAACTATTATATTAATATCAATGAGCTATGTTATATTATATCAAAAATTATTAATAATTTCATATTATATTTATAGCTCAATCAGTTACTATAACTAATATTATATATTTATGTAATATCTATAACTATGTTATATTATGTTATTGAGTTTATTAATGAATTTATGTTATATTTATATACGTTGTGTTATAGCTAATCAATGTAACAAATCAATTGTATGTTACATTAATATTAATAAGCTATGTCGTATTGTAACATCAAGTTTATTAATAATTTATATATTATATTTATAGCTCAATCAACATCATAGCTAATATTACATACTTGTATAACATATTATGCAGCTAAACAATACAATAACTGTATATTATATCAATAAGCTGTGAGATCGATTAACGATTTTCTACTACATTTATAGCTCGATTATATTAACAAGTTATACTATAATGGAGAGGAAAGAAATGGTTCTCCCCTTTCGTTCGTTGCCCGTAGTGGAAATAGTGGATCGATCGCGGGCGAATAGTGGATCGACGGTATATAAGAAAGACGATTTTCATCCCCGAGTCAGACAAAGCTCGCGAACGCGTACTCCGCGCGGCGTGTAACATAGCGCAGACGTCGACGACTCGTAGTAAAGGCGGGCAAGGATATTTCGGGCGCGAAAGCCAAGAACGTGTAAACGAAGTCGCCCCCGCCGACGTCGGGCGTCGCTGCGCGGCGCGCCTGCTTACCGGCGCATAAATCAGAATTATTACGAAGCTATTAGCGTGCCGCGGTAACACCGGTACGTGTCCTTCGTCTGCTCTAGTGGAAGGTGGTGCACTCTCCTCCAGCCACCCCTGTGTCTGCGTTTCTGCATCGGTTTAGCTATAGGCAATAATTAATCATTTCCACGAAGCGGGACTTGATTGCGGTGGCTGGAAAGCATTACCATCCGTCAGCCTGAACCACTGTCTTTATTTTTTTCTTTTTTTTCTTTTCTTTTCTTTCCGTTCGGCCGTTCGTTCCCTCACATTTGGAAAAGTATTTGTTTCAATGAGAGTGACAGCTTGGCGGCGAATGTACGCTATCGTTTCGTAAATGATTAATCTTTGGTAACCCGATTCGAAGACCGAGCGAAGCGTGGAGATAGCTACGACGATTTCGTTTCTTTAATTAAGGACTCTGATTTATACTTTAATTTTGCATTGCAGAGTATTTATATCACGAAGCAATTTCGATAAGATTTATATATAAAAAAAAAAGAACGAACGATCGTGATTACCTACTTGATTGAGGCGCGCAACCGAAGAAGTTTCCATTTATTTTCATACCGTGTGGATAACTGCGTAATTTGTCTCTTACAACCTTTTAGGTTCTATCTTTAATGTTTTCCAACCAAACATGATCCTATCTCTCTCTCTCTCTCTCTCTCTCTCTCTCTGCGATCGAAGAGACTCGTCTGTCACGAAGGACGGCCATTTTCGACAGAATTGCTGGAATAGAACAAGCGTGGGCGAGCCAGCGCGAAAAAAAAAAGTGGCAGTTAAGCAAGATCGGGATACGCATATAAATCGAGAGGCGTTTCACGGTTGAGTAAATTTAGACAGACATTCAACCGGACATTTTGCTTTGGCGTTGTCCCGGCATTGTTGCGACGTGGGTGATCCGAAGCGGTCGAATTCCCGGCGAATTTTCGCGATTTTCTAACTTGACGACGCGGAAATCCGCGACGCTGGAGGGCGATTCTCCATACATTCAGTCCGTTTACTGCGCGGCCCGATAAGTCTGAAGGGGCTGAGCTCGAGAAGATGACATTGACGGGCTAAGCGCGGGACTTAAAGCCTCGGGCTTAACTCATCCGTCAGTACACGATACACATACTTGGCCACTGTTTGTCTAAGTTGATATTCTCACTGTTCTAGACGGGGGCTGAATGCCGGAATTCCTTCGGTTCTTGTTTTAGCTTCTAGCCTCCGCCTCTAATGGAAAAGCTTGCGATTTCATGGAGCGTAACCGGCTACGTCGCGCGGCTCGTAGAAAATATTTCATTGCACGAATATCGTACGTGTGTCGAATATGTATGTTCGATCGCGTGACGTGGTTGAATGGTTCGTCAGAATCGATCGAATCAACCCTCAGGTGACTAATTCTTCTAAATAAAAGTATTTCGGAGTTTACGTGCCAGCAGGTACACAAACTAAAAGCGGATACGTGCAAAAGTGATAAAGCGGGAAATTATTTATCCGCTAGACAGTTTATCTATTTAGAATAGAGTTTGCGGATCGATTGATAAAGAATGCCGTGTAATATTTACACGACCGGGGTAGATTTAGATTTATTATTTAGATTTCTTTTCTTCGGCTTTATTGACTGAGAATTTAAAAATCTCATACCACGATCTAAATTTCAGCGAAACAATAAAAATACCTAGACTTTCATATCGTTTCTTCGCGCGTCGAAAACTTTCGATGAAAATTCATTGGAAACTCATGCCGAATTTAAGCTTAATGCAAATTCCGAGCTAATGTAGCCGAGATTTATGTTCCCGGCCGTTGCTACTGCAAGCTACAAAGGACTGGTGGTATGAATTTAGTGACACTGTTACTCCTAACAAGTTAATATATTTTCTTTCAGCCCCAACACCCCTGCTCTTAATATACGACTCGCCGCTGTCTGTGCCGTATTTGCGTACGCAACACAACCGGGCTCCGAGCAGCTACGGAGCTAATGTTGTATTAATCTTTGTCGCTATTCGCGTTCGTCTGGGCCTTGTACTCAAGTTAGCCAATCGAGAAACGCGTCGTAAAGTCCGAGATAGCTTGCCCGTTCCCGATGACAATGCTCGAACGATAATTCGAAGGGGAAGAATCACGACTACGTTTAAGAGGTTCTTGGCAGTGCTTAGATACTCGATTGTTATAATCATACTCTGAAACGTCATACTCTTTTGCACGATCGGGATTAATTGGCTTTATATATATATTAGAAAAGAGCGTGAGAACTGAAAGAAGCTTGAGAAACAGGCTTTTATATATTATAAATACAGACGGCGTTACACTATCTGGAATGGTTATTATTGGAAGTCGTGTTTTAACCGTGTCGTGACAACCACGGATTAGACTGTCCAAACTATAAATTAATGAGCATGCGGCGGCTAATGTACAAAACGTTTATTAAGAAGACAATAATTTTGGACAGTAGCCGATTCAACGAAGATGGCAGCTAATAACGCGCGTAGCCGGCCACGCAATAATTGTCATACATAGACATGTAAATTATATCTGTCGGATATAAACGTCAATATGACACGGCCGTAGCCGTGGTTCCTCCGCCGCCGCCCGGTCAAAGTGAAATCATTAGTTTACTTAAATCAATGCGCGCGTAAACGTCCGAGTTATTTATGCTTTGTCATTTACGAAGACGTTCTCCGTAGCTCGCGGATCTTGTCTACCTACTTGACCATTCTCTCTCTCTCTCTCTCGTCTGTCTTTCCTTCGATCCTTTCCCGTGGTCCTGAGGTGTTGCTCTTCGCACCGGCGAACGTTACTCGTCGTTCGTTCGCTCGTTTGCTTCCACTATCTTCTCCTTAATCTCGAATCTTATTAACCCCTTGACGGAGTGCGAATTAAATGAAACTCGACACGACCGAAAAAATGATATTTATCTTTCGTTTTAACGTCGTAAACTTAACGTAAACTTAACAATGATCATTATTGCGATCATCTTGCCGTGTATCAAGCATGTCGGAAAAATAGTTTCTTTTTATCCTGCGAACGTTTCACAGACGTCGTTGTCGACTTTAGTTTAGGAAATCTCATGATTTCTACGCGAATTTTGATCTTAACACCCTCTTTATGCCTTTGGCCACGTATGTGGACAGTTAATTTACGTCCTACAAAAAAGGCTACTTCCATTACTCGAAACCGTTACAAAAATAGTTTTTTTTTTT